>ML270787.1:27087-58989 GCA_005239495.1 Nicotiana undulata | reverse complement strand
ATATATATATATATATATATATATATATATATATATATATATATATATATATATATATATATGTATGTATATATATATATATGTATGTATATATACGTGTGTGTGTGAGAGAGAGAGAGAGAGTGTGTGTGTGTGTGTGGATCGTTTACTGTTATTCGATTTTAATAGATGCATCTATTGTATTGTATGGTCACATGTGCGTTTGTTATCAACTTGTAGTTTGGTTTTTGCAAGGTTGTTTGCTCAAATTATTAGAACACGGTTTCAGAATATAAATTATGATGATTTATCTTGATAATAATGGTTTAAATCCAAGTTGGTTTAGCAGAAATTGTATGCCTCCAATTATTGCTAAAATATTCGTTATGAGAGCAAAACTCCCAAAAAGAAATTTGGTATGAGGTGTATTATTTAATATACAATAGCACTTGTACGCATCTAGCCAACAAGTTATGATAAATTATCTCTGTCACAATTGGTTCAAGGTCAGGAACCAAATAATTTCCATCTAAAAATATAGATGTGCTATATGATTTAATCATGCCACCACAATGCACAAAGTTGAGTTCCCAAAGAAGGTTGGAAAATGTGTTGGTGATCCCAACATTAGGGGAAGAAAATGGGCAGCTGAAAAAGTGATAAGTGGAATGAATTATCATGAATACATCTAGATCCTCGTACAAGAAAATGTGAACTTCAAGTTCAAGTGATAATTAATTTCCAAAATATTGCCAGGCAAATTTGTTGACCCAAAGCTAAATGTCATATTCCAGATGTTAATGCTCCAAATATAATAATGTCCATGATGGACAGAATTCACGGCACGCATGAAGCGTAATAGACAAATCGGTTCCAAAGATAAAACTCCTTGAAGAAGGAGATGAACAAATGTTCAAGATGGTCATAATAAGGAGGCAAGTACTTTATAAGAAAAATGAGATCTCGATAAGTTATGTCTTTATTGAGTGATGATGGAACCGATGTAAAATGATCATCGATGATATTGTTGATATAATATAGCGTTCAATATTATTAATATTAACGAGGATCTTGAGCTCATATCTGTCATGAAAAAATGCGCAATGAAAATTGACTTCACTTGAAAAATGTGAAGTTGGACAGATAGTCCCAACACTTGAAAGTGAAATGAAAAAATAAGTCGATAGAATAAAGACGACTTGTGGCACAAGATTTTCGTAAATACCATGGCCTTAGTTATTTGGAGATATGTTCTCCTATGGTGGATGAAATCGTTTTCAGGTTTTAATTTTGACAATAATTTTGATATGCGTATAATGAAATCCTTGAAGGATTTAAATTGTTGTGAAGCATATTAAGGTTCCCAAGAAATTTATTAAATAAAGCTTCAGCGAATCCTTATGTGGTTAGAGCAATCATGGCATACATGATTTATTTTTGTGTCTAGTGCAATTGATGCACTAACGCATCTTGTTAAAACCATGAATATAATAGTATGCATACAAGATATTGTTTTACTCCTATGTGGAGATATTGAAATACCATTAATGTTATATTGCAAAAGGAATCCTTGGTAACGATTTGTTTATTCTAACAAATACTGTCAAGATTTTGTTGGTTTTGCAAATGCAGGTATTTTTTTTAAAGTTCGTTATTCAAACAATCTACTTGCACATAAGGGTATTGCTATAGTATGAAATTCAACAAGTTTCCAATTGCATTGAAGAAGATACTGCATGCATAGCTCAATTAAAAGAAGGACTATCGAAGGAGACAAAATAGAGCATATTTCACCAAAATTCTCATACATGATCGATATTCGGCAAATTTATTCAAATGATAATCTGACAAACTTCTTCACAAGACATTGCCAACCTCATCAATTGAGAAGTTGTTATACAAGATTGGAATTCATCGTCTCAGAGATATCAAGTGAAATTTTTGTCAGTGGGTATAGCATCCGCTGCACTCTTTTTCCTTTAGCTAAGTTTTTTCCCATTGAGTTTTCCTGGCAAGGTTTTTTAATGAGGCAACAAATAATGCGTATTATATGATATGTGTACTCTTTTTCCTTCATTAAGATTTTTCCCACTTAATTTTTTCCTAGTAAGGTTTTAACGAGGCACATTAGCTATGGACATCTAAGGGGGAGTGTTATGAAATATTAGATTATGGTGGATGTCCATAACTCTTATAACACCCACTACTCTTCTCCATTATCTCGATAACTTCCACTACTCCAATGCTCATGGAGTCACGGTTGTAAATCCCATACCTCCATAACCTCCCCTTGATTTTTCTCCAAGATCTCAAATGTTTAATGTCATGTTTATGATATTTTTTTGTATACCTTTATGTAATACTATAAATAGAGGATGAGAAAGATATTGTACACACTTAGAAAACACTTGAAGAAATAAGAATTTCTCATCTCTTTCCCCTCTATCTCTCTTGTTTTTCCTGGTTTCATATTATTACTTTGAGCTTCTTAACAAAGTTAGCCTTTTCGGCTTCTTCGAAAATAAAATAACTTTCTTTAACCACTCAAAAGTAGGGAAAATTTCATAAATTGTTATATAACTATAACTTTTTTTTCACTGAAGTCATGTAACTTTATTTTCTCACACAAAAATTATATAACTATGACATTTTTTCACCAAAGTCATATAACTACGTTTTCTCACACAAAAATTATAAAACTTTTACTAACTCACACAAAAATCATAGTGATTGAAAAATATAATTTTTCAGTAGTATTTTCTTATTTTGTGGTTTTTTATTTTCTTATTTTCATTCTAATAGATGATAATCCAATTAAAATAGGGATGAGCCCACTCGACCCAATACTCATATATAAAAATTAAAATAATACGAAAAGTGAATAGTAAATCCTTCAAAACATGATACTTCTATCTTTTATTTTTATTTTCAAGATTTTTATTCAAATCGATAACATTTTTGTTTCAAGTTCTCTCTAATTATACTTTTTATTTTCTTATTTTTTTGTCAGAATCTAATGCATTCCGAACTAAGTTTCTTATGAGAAGAGTTCACTTTTAGTATTATTCTAACTTACGTATATGGATATTGTTGGGTCATTTCTATTTTAAAGGAAAAATATAAAATTGATCGGCAGGCCGAAACTAATTGCATTTTCTAGCCAAAATATATATAGACTTTCAATATTATATGTATATAATACACACACAGATACATACATATACACACACATACATACATATACATATAGGCCGAATACATACGAAGACACTTAAAGTTGGCACGATTATTCATTTAGACACCTAAACTCAAGGGTATTTCTATTGAGCACTTATACTACCCGAAACTTATTCCAATTAAGCACTTTTTTGACAATCAGCCAAACTTACAAAGTTTGTGCAATGCACTCGCTGCTGACGTGGCGAATGACGAATAAAAAAAAGGAAATATGTTATTTTGAGTTAAAAAAAAGAAAAAACTATGGTGTTCTTCACTATTTTCATGTGTGTTCTTGTTCCAAGCACGATTTTGATCCAAATTTTTAAGAGAAACTCCTCCAAATTTGTTATAACTTCAGCTAAAAATTCCTCATGACGACCCGAAGACAACTCCAATATTAATTTCTCAAACTTTCATCAAATCAAGTAACCAATTTTAAACCTTCAAGCTTTTTAAATACCCCATTAATGGTGTTTCTATTTGAAATGAAGAAACTCATACTCATTTAAGTTTTAATCAATAAGGGGGGCTGCTCTTGTAGAAGGGAGACGGTTGGGGATGGGTGAGGTGGAGAAGAAGGGTTCGGCCATGGGGGTTAGAGAGGAGGGTGGCGGAGGGTTTTGTGGTGAGGAGGGGGGAGTTTGGCGGCGGCTGGTGGTGGAGAGAAAGAAGAAGAAGAAGGAAATAAATCAATGGTGGAGGCACAACAATGGTGAAAGTGGAGGAGGGAATGGTGGAAATGATGGTGGAGAGAAAGAAGAAGAAGAAGAAGAAGGAAATAAAAAAGAAAAAAAATTAAAAAAATCTGTTTTTTCGGGGTCTTCACGCGCCTATATTGGGTGAAACTCACTTTATGTGCTAACTCAGCAATAAGTGCTTAATTGGAATAAGTTTCGAGTAGTATAAGTGCTCAATAGAAATACCCTTGAGTTTAGGTGTCTAAATGAATAATCGTGCCAACTTTAAGTGCCTCTGTATGTATTCAACCTATACATATACATACATACATACATACATACATATATATATATATATATATTATCGGCTATTTTTTTTGGAAACAGCTAAAAATATATTCATATTTTAATTGAATAATTATTTATTAGATTGAAAATAAAAAATTAAAAAGACGTAAAATAATAAAATACAACCGAAAAATTTGTTTTTCGACCACGATTATTTTTGTGAGTTAGTGAAAGTTTTATGATTTATGTGAGAAAACAAAGTTATATGACTTTTGTGGGGAAAAAATCATAATTATATGACCATTTGTGAAATTTACTCCCTCAAAAGTACTAGTTCTCCCCCCTCCCCCATAAACTGGCCAAGCACAAATCCGAGATTTGAATATTATGCTTTGAGTAATCTACTCGGCTTATTTGATTTACTAGGTTCAAAATCTATTAATTTAGTAAATTTTTAAAATACATGTACTACTATTCGAATGAAAGCTACATTGTAGAGTAAATTCGCCCTACATGCTATAGCCAAGCAGTCTCCAACATAAGCACTTCTTTTAAAAAAAAAATTAAAAAATGGCACTTTTAGTTTAGTAGAAGCTTGACCAAACAAATTATTACTCAAAGGGGAAAAAAAGTAATGTTCTGGACTGTTCTGATTTTCAAGAACTTGCAATGTTGCTATAGATCTCATTAGTTCTTGAAAGATACACAATATGATCAAATTCAAAAGTTCAGTGACATTTGTTTGCCAACAAATGGGTTCACTCACTTTCTTTCCATGCAAAGCCAATCTTCTAGGTATTATTAGTGATAGTTTCTGGTTACATGTCACTTTAATACTTTCTCCACTTTTTGCAAAAAAAATTAGTTTTATATTATTCAAAGAGTTGTACCTAAATCAAACCTCATAGTTCTTCTTTTTCTTTTCCATGTGGTGTATAATCTGTAGTATCATAGTATTGATGTGGTGGACCAAATAGGAAAAGGACTATGCATTTTGGAAGATTATATAGGAGTTATTTATGTGATAGGAAAAGGACTCTATGCACTAATTTTGCCTAGCTTTGATGGGTTGATGATGATAGATGGGGATTTTTCCTTAGCAATGGGGCAAATAAATCATATGGTGGAGATGGAGCTAGCTGCTTCACCAAATTTAATAAAAGAAAAGAAAATAGCATATAAGATTTTAGAAATCCTCTACTACTAGTTATAGTAGGTCAGGTTACACGTGTTTTTTAGTTCATAGGCTTGATGCATAATTTCGTCTCTCCTTCTCCTCCTCCGGACACCACATAAGGGGAAAGAACTCATACCTCCCACGTTGGTGTAATACATTTTTCATTTATCCGATGTATCATTTTTCACCATCTTCCTTCTCGTGCAACGCTCCATTATATTGAGGTTCTTTTTTGCTATCTAAACAAACTTTATTTACCAAGTAATAGTTATGTACAAGACTCAAACAAAAAAAAAGTTCCTTGGACATGTCCCCCAAGTATCAGTCATAACAACTAGGGACTACACAAAAACCTTTTCTCAGTCATGAATTAGGAGTACTAAAGCTTAACATGCTGATTGCATCCTTATGTAGGAGCTGGAAAGAAATTTCACTCTTGAAAGGTAACATTGTTACTTTAATTATTTTCTCTGTTGCTCATTTAAATGGAGAATTTGGTAAGATTGACTTCATTACTTCATATGTATTGCGATCCTTCAAATTACCTCCTCAATATTCAGAAATTATAATCACTGTACTACTGAATAATGAGACAAGGTGGGTTGCTCCAATGGAAAGCACCCTCCACTTCTAACCAAGAGGTTGTGAGTTTGAGTCACCCCAAGAGCAAGGTGGGGAGTTCTTGAAGGGAAGGATGCAGAGGGTCTATTGGAAACAACTTCTCTACCCTAGGGTAGGGGTAAGGTCTGCGTACTCACTACCCTCCCCAGACCCCACTTGTAGGATTATACTGGGTTGTTGTTTTTGTAGTACTATTGAATAATGAATTAAACAAAAGAGCAGATATAACATAAGCCAGAACAAGAAAGTTCTCATAATTCAATCATGCTACTGATCTTCAAGAGTTTTTACAGCATTTAAACCTTAAACTCTGTACATTTTTGACAGCTTAAGTTCAAGCCTACATTTCCGCAAATCATTGAACTGATAATGGATCCGAATCTATACAAATGATTTGTTGTTAAGGGATCTTAATTTGGTTGAAAAAAGATACTAAGGAGAGTACTAAATGGAGTTAATGTTCTGTATAATCTTGAGCTAACTGGCATCTGCATAAATATTCATCTGTATAAAACAATACCTAACATCAGCAAGGCTTGAATCCCTTTCTTTAACTTATGACTGATTATTAGTTCAACGGCTCTTTAGGTGTTAACCCAGTAGAGGTTCCTCCAGAGGTTTCAATGTGGGTGTCTGGAGGTCCATACTGCAGGTGACTATCACCCCAAGTAGTGCACAAACCGCTGGAACGAGACCTAGTGCATACCGGTTGAGGGAGAATAATGGGCATCTCGTACTGCAGTTGTTCAGTTCCGGAGAGGATCCTGCATAAAAAGGTGACAGTTGCCAAAGTAAATAAAGAGTTATCTGATGAAAGGAAACTACAAAAAATCTAAGTAATTAAGAAAAGTGAAATGAATTCCGTACCCTATTTTACAGATTGCTTAACAGAAACTTTATTGTAACAAGTCTATAGTAAAGTAAAAGGATCTCTGCTAGAGGTTATTACAAAGGAATAACGAAAATAAGAGGGTGAAGCAACAAGTTCTAGGCTGATAAAAAGGCGAAACTATTAACTACTTAACAGTTAACTCTGTTAATGAACTTAAGGTGGAGCTAATTCATTAGTTTTCCACAGACACGCTCAGTTATGGATGTTGAAGAATTATAACGACTACACATAGAAGCTGGCCATTGAACAAGATAACAGATAAATACAGGAGCAAATGCTTACTCTGATATGACTCGAGAACGAACAAAGCCAACCCACATATCATTTTATCCAGAAAACTCAATGATCCGTACACAAAAGCACAGCCATTTAGATCTCGGCCAACCAAGACACTTTGCATGCCCACTCCAGTCACCTGTTAAGTCATATAGGAAAGAGGTGCACATGAAGATTGTAATTGTAGGCTTTCTGATCACATTGCATGTTTTACAATTAATCAAGCATTTTAAATCATTATTTCTTCCAATCCATGTCATAGCAAAGAGCCTGGCTTCCTCACGGAATAACAGAAATACATACATGTATGCACTTGGCTTTTTTGAGAATGGTGAGGAATATATACATGTATGCAAGGCTTAATGTAACTGAACATAATTCCACAACTCAGAATATTATTGCCCACTCTTCAGTTAAACAAGTCCATGGGTAGTTAAGAACTTCATAGATACTCAATGAGTGCCACATGTTAAGCAAAAACCACAAGAAATGGCTAGACCTCCTTTGTGAAAAGAGTGTCATTAAGAAATAAATGGAAAATTGTCCTATCAAAGGAGATAAGTATTTCCACATATATAAGGTCACAATTTAACTAACTCACAGTAAGTCCATCAATGCTTAAAGAAGTATTTGGTCCATAAAATTTATTATAAAGGAACTTTGCGCTTAAAGATAGCCCGAGCTGTTCCAAAATGGTTTTGTATCATGCTTTGATTAGAAATTGACATGCTACAACTGGATAAAGTGCTAAAATAAAGTTTCAAGACTCAAGATTCAAAGTTAGCTCACAGAATATTAACCGTACCATTATCAAGGCATTTGCTATGCCAATCAATACCGACAACATATACATAAGGACATTCATGTTTCTTGGAAGCAAGAGTATTCCTGTGCCACAAAGTACCCAAAGGAGACCTCCAGCAGTATAAAAGCCCTTCAATCGCTGGCTTGTCCACGCAATCTCCTGCATATAACACAACTATAAGGGAAACAAAAGAGGCAAAAAAAAAGGCTTTGGAAAATTCAGAGATAGAACTGACAAAAAAGTTCTGGTTTATATGGAACCTGTAGCAGGACAGATACAACGAAACTGCAGATATAAATGATTGCAGGGACCTATCCACACCAATTAAGAACAGGAACAAGAGTTAGTACTATATTTCTTCCTTTGCCAGTTCCTAAAAATCAAGAGTTAGTGATAACTTAGTTGGGATACCAAAGCTTTTGAAGACTGACTCATCTGCAGGTCATTGATCACATAGAAAGCAAGAAAAGCCTGCAACCCAAACAATTACAAGAACTGAATCGGTTAAATCCATTTCAGCTTTCTGATATCTATCCAAAAGGGCCAAATCCAAAACAAATAATATTTACCTGAGAGACATTTGTCACAAGTCTGGTAAGCAAGTAAACAAGAGCAACTTGGTGATATAAGATCTTCTTAAACCAATACATCCAAGAAATTCTAACATAACCTTTGACACGAGCTTCTAAATTCAACCTGGCCAAGAAAGGCATATATTAGTGATTAACATCTAAGCAGAGAATTATAATTAGTCTTGCCCTTATATTCAACCTAACTAGTTCTCCCATTCCAAAAGCAAAATTGTCATTTTCTTTTCGGAAAGTACATAACCTAACTTGTTCTTCTCGGATGGAATATTATTTTTCAGCTAGGTTTTTCACAAATGAAGCTATATTTTATGGAGGAAGAAAAGCTGAGCTGTATGCATAATCTGGTAAGTGGTTAGCTCCATCAAAATTCTCAAATAAAGTGATTTTATCTCCAGTCCATACTAGCAATGAAATAATAGCAAACAACAACATTTCCTTGAAAATCAGTCCCAGAAAATAATGCAGCCAATAAATTCAATCAAAAGAGAGAAAATAAGACATGTGCAGACCTTGGCTCACTGGTTCCAAAATAAAACACGCCCACAAAGCAGCTTCCAATGAAAATTGATATATATGCAATCCAACGATACTGCACATTCAAAAAGTAATGAGAAAAAGCCAAAAGAAAATTTAGAGTAAACAGAACAGCCACTGAAAGATAACATACCTGATTTTCTATAGCAGCAGCTGTCCCTGCTCCGACGACATTGAACACCGCAAAAGCAACTGCGTATAAGCTAAGGTTTGCAATCTTCAAATTCACCAGAACAAACCAAAAGTTAATGATTCTCATGTGTGCAAGGAAATATAGCATGAAGTCATGGAGGAGATTACCAACCATTGTAAAAGCATTGCGACAACTAGCTAAAACTACTCTGCTCGTCGAGCTCAGTGTAATGCAGTTCACCATCGACCTACAGCAAGCATCAAATACTCTGTTACCAACTTCCAAAGAACTATCAGCTAATGTTTGGGTTATACTTGGTGAAATTTCATAAGGTGTTCATGTGCTTAGAAATTTAAAGTGGTTCTTCAAGTTATTTACAGTTTAGTTATTTACCTACATCGAGAAATTCGAGAAAGTTTAGCATGTTGCAGACCAATTACTTGTCAAAAGATGGTAATCTCATGATTATTATCAGGATCCTATGTAGCTGCAGCGGGCAAAAGTGATGACCATTCCAGCTGGAGGGTAGAAGAGTGATAACTTCCACAATCAAAGATGATCTCCTTGGGTAGGGGCATAAGGGTCCACGATATAGCTTCATTAAAAAAATATGTGTGGTTTTGAGGACATTTGAGTGAAAGAAGGGAGTTCTGGAGGAGGATCAAAGGAGATAAATATGGAATGGAACGTTAGTATTGAAGAATGAACGCGTGGTTGTCCTTATAACACTGCTCTTTGAGAGGAAATAATAAAGGGACGGGCAGACATGTACGAAAAATATTGAGTTAAAAATAGTGAGGGGGGAAAGGTTTTCATTAGGGAATACAAATGGTATTGTTAAAGGAGTCCAGAGCAAGTTATATTTACCAAGATCTATACAGTTTACTATCTAACCAATCAGGAAGCTGTTGTAGGGGAAATAGGGAAGAGCATATCACAGACCAAGCCCATGGTACATCTTGCCCGCTTTGTCTTAACAAGCTCACAGCTTTGTCCCTTGGACAACCCATATAGAGCCCGAAAGTGCGTGTACCATGTGAACATGTTCTCTGTATTATATAACCCTTCATTTTTCTCTCCCGTTCTGATATGGGATTTTCCTAAGATGTCATACTACACCCCCTCTTCGGACTTTTGCTAAAGTAGAAGCCTATCAGTTCTTTTCCTTGACCCATCTTCTGTCATGGCCATCACATACACCCCTTTTAGTGACTCAACGTCCTCGCTGAGGTTTGCCCCACCATCGTATTGCTGGAATCCGATTCTGATACTGTATTTGTTAGCACAGTTCACTAGTTATACTGTCCAATTCGGGCCTAGACCAGCATGGCTTTAAACACATCATTGTGGTCTAAGGCTTGCTTCCTTATATATCTGGCATCTCTAATGTATTTTGCCAATGATGAATTTTGCCTAGGGTGTTACAGAGCAGTACGAGGAATTTTGGAAGCGTACAATTTAGAGGTGTTGCCAGGAATTGGCCCATGGAGAAGCTGGAGGAATTTCTAACTTGTCATATTCATCAAGCTTGAAGCCCATGGCAGAACCCTGTCATTCTCATGGAAATATTACTATCCAGTCCTCTCATTTACTGCAGCAAGGGGAGAGGAGAGTTTTCTTCTTCAGCAGCATGGAGAAAGACAACTTTTGGGGTGGAAAGCTGCATGGATTACCTTTCTTATTGCTAATAACTTGAGGAGGAGGAGGAGGATCACAGAGCACAGCCGTTAGCTGGTGTTTTTTTACATAAAGGGTTGGGTGACGATGCAGATCATTCACTTAGTCACAGAAAATGTTCCTCAAAATAGCAGATTAACATGCTTGGAAGGTAAGTGGAAAAAAACTTTCAAACATATTAAATAAATTCAGCAAACGGCTAACCAGAAACAGAATGACAAGTCTTTATAATGCCCGGCACAGTAGCATTGTAACATTTAGCAGAAGAAGATAGGTAAGAGCAGACAATTACATATGTGATACTTGAGTAGCAGCCCATCCCACATTGAAGATTGCAGCAAACACACTGTAACCGATAGTTTGCAGCATAGCCGAATCGGAACCAATTAGTTTGCAAGGCAAGCAACCGCCAAAAACTGACGAAAATGAGACACCAACCAAGACAGATCCTGCAAGATGCCATACTTTGAAATGCCCAAACCTGTCTATCTATCATGTAAAATGACAAATGTTAGTTAGAAGGATAAATTTAATGTCGATAAAAAACTATGTGCTACTAGCATGGGATTGAGGCGTGGTTGTTATTATTTTTGTAAAAAATTATGTGCTGCCCTTATATAAGCATTTACTTATTGCATTTAACCAATCAATGTGTTACAAGAAAATTACTGCATAAACCATATATCTAAATACTCATAAAAGAAAAACTATACATTTTATAATGGATAAGTGTAAGGTTAGATGAGAAAAAAAGTGAAAATGGCAGAGCATGTTCTCATTCAGCAATGACTTCACGATCTCTCTTAAGAAGTGAAATTGGAAATAGCTGAACATGTTTTTCTTATGTCCTCTCCCCCATTATCTGGAAAAATACAAGTTGATGCTTTGAACCGGCTAGGTAGTCAAAGTTAGCAAAATTTGCATATATTTGAATTTAAATTTGGATTTTGAGCTAAGTGTATATCAAAGATGTTCTGCATATAGATTTGTGCAATACATGTCTGATAGCAAGTGACGGAGTTTGGTTAATACAGCAAAGTTTTAAAAAAGTGTGAAAAAGGAAGTGAATATAATAAATTATTAAGTTGATGCTCTAAGATAAGGTAGTAGTTATGTTATTGAGAGATACCAGTTCACCAGCAAATACAGTGGTCAATCCATCTGCAACTTGGCCTGAGAGCATTACAACTGCAGCATCACTGAGAAACAAACAAGGTACACATGAGCACACAACCAACAACTTCACAACCTAAGGTCTGCTGGAGTTTTACCCTTTTTCTTTAAGTTTATTGAGGAGAGGGGTGAAGGGTACTGAAATGTGAGGGATGGAGGAGTGCAGAAGTCACATGCTTGACAAATTGTGGAGGGTGCAATAATGGCCAACATGAATGGGGTAAATCGGGAATGAAATTCCACTATTGGACTTTGAGAGTCCAGCGGCGCCCTTTAAGTCTGGATTTCATTACCAACCAGTATCTCTTACCAGTTTAGGCTACAGATACACCTTACGATGTTTGTGTCCATAAAATGAAACCGGTGTTTCTAATTTGACTAACTAGAAGCTAAGCTCCTATCAGGTAGGGCCACTCCACTGAACTCATAATATTCATGCAACAACACTCTAAAAGAAGTATATAAAGTTGTGGGAAGCATTAACTTAAAATTTGCAAAAAAGGTGCGCAGCAGACATGAGATAGCTATCAGCAGCCAAGCTAGATCACGATAAAGTAAAAGTAGTACATGTTAGTTTAGAAACGCAAGAAGAGCAAGGGTACAATTCCTTTTTTCCTAATGCTAAATCGATTATTGGAAGACGTGTGCTTACTAGCATACCTAACAGCAAAAAAATGAGAAACGAACCTTGGGGATAATCCAATATCTGTCAGAAAAACTAAGAGATAAGTGAACCAACAGGCTGATGTTATGTCGTTGAGCATGTGCCCAACACCGTAATAAAACACTGAACACCTTCCAAGGGGTTTTGTACATGATTCGTCATCCTGATTATGATTAACCATTATGTTATAGAAGTTTCGGCAGTGGTTTGGTGAATAGGAAACCTGCAATCCAACAAATGAGGCTTCAAATGCAAAATTACAATGTACAAGAATGACCCCTGTAAAAATGACTTTAAATTCCCTCAGAGCAGACATGATTTAAACACACGCAATATTCAGTGAGAAAATCGAACCATACAGCAAAAACCAACAAAAAAAAAGTAATGAATGGGGATGCAGTATACACAACATTAGCACTCATGTGCTAACAGGAAATTTACATCTTACTTGCAATCTTACGGAAGGATAATGCTAAACACATCTTGTCCGAGGTAGACGATTACATATTTCACAGTATAAACACCAAATACAGCATAACCTAGAAACTAACAACGCACAATAAGTGAAGACTTCAAATAACTGAACCACCTCAGATGCATGATGGAGACACAAGTATGTTGCATAAAATCCACATCAAAGAAGGGTATCAGATTGTGAATTCATAGCCAATGTCAGACACTTCCTTATTCTTACTAATAGTGGATATTTAGGTGAAATACCTTACTCTAATATACTTCTATTAGCTCTTCAATTAGATCAGATATCCCTGATTGTTTTTAAGTGATGTAATTGTTGACATTTTGAAAACTGCATTTATACATCTATCATAGCTTTTCTCCTTTCCTTCCATCAGGACAAGAGCAATTATGACTAAATTTAATGCTAATAATCAACTATTTACTGTCAGAAGTCCTTGCTTATAAGGATCAATGACTACTTGTACTCCCTTAAAGACCACTCATGAAGTCATGAAAATTCACTTTAACAAGTAGTACATGCTTATACATTGCTTGAAATTTTAACCACGGGCGGAGCTAGAGTGCCGAGAGTGGGTTTGGTCGAACCATGTATTCGTCTTACAACATTCAATGAATATGTACAAATTGTTAACCAGGCCATTAAAATCCCGAACCCATAAATTTAAAATTAGCCCAAATCCTTATTCTATTGAAAACACTTGGTTTCAAGAAATCAGTCCTTCTAGTACCCATCTCTGCCAAAAACCAGAAAGGTCAACCTCTCTACATGTTCATCTTAATCACTCCCAAGAACAAAATGAAACAACAAAATCGAATCAAAGGTCCACCTAAGATGGTCTAAAACCAAAAAAGGTTCCAACCCATGAAAGCTTAAGCAAAATTAACTCCCCATATAATTCATTTAAAATACAATTAAAAAAACTCTGGAAACAAACAAGGGAACAGATTTTGACGAAATTGAAAGAAAAATGTAAAATTTAAACCTGGGTTTGAACTGAAAGCTATGTAGAAGAACCCATGATTTATACAAAGAGAAAAAGAAACTAATATTGGATCAACAAGAATGGAGCAAACCAGAATTATACTTTCTTGTAATACAAACCAATCAAAAAAGTAAGAACGGTTACTGGGTATGTAACGTGAATTAGACGCACCCCTTTTGTTGTTTTCTGTTAGTAGTAGTATTTTGCTTCTTCCTTCACTGCCACCGTTTTTCCACCACTGAATTGAAAGCAGCCTCCTTTCACATATAGGAAGTTCAAAAAAGCAATAAAAAAAGATATCTTTTTAGACTTCTTCTAAATCTTCTTCCCACCACTGACTGACAGTCTGAGAATATTGTTTGTCTTTTTCCATTCTTCCTTTCTTTATTTAGGATTTTAGGAAGATATTAAGCTCGGAAATGAATTGGGATTGTGCATTTTTCTTGCGTCATGACATTGTTTTTGTCAATTTCATGTGGGGGCCCTTCCTTTAACCGCCGAATCTTGGCATCCGCAAAAATAGAAAGAAATAATTTAGAATCTTAAACAAAAATTAAAAAAGATTCTTGACTCCCGTTTACAAAATTACTATCAACCTACCATTCAAAGGGAAGTGCACAAGCCACTAATTAGAGATTGTTTTTTTACTATTTAGCACTATTTAAAATATGTTTACCTTTTAGTTAGTGTTATAAATATAATTTTATTTAAGATAAATGTCTATATATTAGAGAATTTTTTGGGATGTTACTTGGTGGCTAAGCCGCTTTTTCCCTATAAATAGAATGGTCATATTCTATAGTAATTGATCCCAAAATTCAATAAAATTTTTCTCTCTCTCTTTCTCTACAATATTGTTCTTCTTTTGTTATTGTTTTATAACACGTTATCAGCACGATACTCTAACCAATTGAGTAGAAGCTTTGGGTTTGAGCATAATGATTGTCAGTTGTTCCATGAACTTCCGTCATGATTAAATTCTAGATTTAAGGTAAGTATTTTACTTTATTTTTCTCTTTTAAATTCTTGAAATTCTATTATTTGATTTTAAATGCATGCAAAGACAATAAACTTTGATTATAACTCTAATAGAGTTTGCAAGAAATTATAACTACCGAAGTGGCAAAATTTCTATGTCTTGCCATGATCAGATTCATGTATGATTGTGGGCAAAGAAGTGGAAACCTGTCTCATTGAATTTGCTTCATTCTCATTACCCTTAAGAGAATGTGATAGCAATATGTGATAAGTCTGAAAGAAGACAAATTATTACCATGAAGGTATCATTGGATGTGGAAGTGGTAATCGACGAAATTATAATTGTCATCATTGTGATAATGAGAATAATAAGGATTTCAAAATAATCCTTCACTTTGTGAGAGTAATATTTGTCATCGATTTGACATGAGATTTTGTAAAACACATATAGATGATTATGGCCCATTCTTAATGTCAATGTGACAATATCTGATTTATGAATACATATTCATTCTTGGAAAAATATGAACGTGCTAGAGGTAGTGAATATACCACACTCACCTCTAAAAGGAGATTTGAGATGAAATAAGAAAATAATTTCATTATTATGGCATAAATGGTCATTGATCACGTACATATTGTGATTATGCCAAAATATTATGGCTATATTATTATTACATGCCAAAAGTAATGGAAATATTATATCTTCATTATAATGAATTTGGCCATGACCATAATGATCTAACTTTTTCCTTAAAAGAGATATTCACCATATAGATGTTGATGAGTATGTGGTAGTACAAAATTAATTGAAAACTCTGGAAGACCAATTATACTATTTTGGAGAAACACAATTTATTACCACTAAGGTATTGTGTTGTTCTAAGTCTCAAAGAAACTGATTCAGTTTCCAAAGTATAGCGAAATCGGTTGAATATATTGAGACTATAAATAAAGAAAAGATTTAATATTTTTTATTACTACAACTTGTAGCTGGGTTATATGTATGTGAAAAGTTATCCGCTTTATTCTCCAGTTTGTACAACACAAACAAAAGGATACCACAAATAAGTAGAAGTTTATTGATATAAAAACCCATATCATAATAAATTTGGAGTTTATTGATAATTGCACACATCATGGTGTAAATCTGAAGTTTATCAATATTGATAATTTATTCAGTTGGCATAATTGGTTTAGCCATATCAATTCAAGTATGATGTGCAAAAATAAAAAAGAATTCACATGGGTAAATATTAAAGAACTAGAAAGTTCTTTACGAATTCTCTTATTTTGCTTGTTCTCGCGATTAATAAACCAACTAAAATTGGGATTGAATCCTTTGAATGCTGGAAATATCAAAGGTGAATATGAGCACATTCACCTGCCATGTATACCACATAAGATGCATCTATGAGATGGTTACATGTGCGGTTATTCTTAACCCCAACATGATTTTTGCGAGGTAACTTGCTCAATAGTTTGATTTAGAGCATAATTTCCAGATTTTTTATTCAAGATAATTCATCTTGATACGTTGGTTTACATCACGGTTGGTTTAGCAAAATAATTTATTGAGTGCCTTCACTTAATAGCTAAACTATTGCTTATGAGAACAACGTTATCTATATCAGTTTGATATACGTTTATACACGAAAGTATATTACATTCTCCCCTCACAACTGGTTCAGGTCCAGGATCCAAATAATTCCATCTTATTATTATTGATGTGCGGTGTATATTTTGATTAACACCATAACACACAAAGACGGGTTCCCAAAATTGAGGAAGCAAGTTAGTTTTCTAACATGAGGGGAAGATAAACATTTGAGAAAATGTTAAGTGGAATGAATTATCAATTCTCTATAAGCATGATAATGTGATAGCAAGGATTTTCAAGGAGAAACATATTCATTGAAGTTAATATGGATGATTTATTCACCAAATCTCTACCGGCGTCAACCTTCAAGAAACTAGTGCACAAGATTGAGATGTGAATTGATGCTCTCATCAGGGGGAGTTAATACGCGTTTGTAAAGACCCGTAGAATTTTTAACTAAAAAAAACGATGCCCGGATAGATCCCCATGTTGATATAACTACATAAATTCTTAAATCGAACCTTTTTGGAGTGAAAAGTACCCCAGGACTTAGAAGATAAAATTTTTCCAATTGTGTGAATATGCGGTCCACTATGCGATCGCATATCAAGCATGCGGACCGCATATTGGTCGCATAGTTGAGCAGATTGCTGTCCATTTTGAACAGCTATGCGGCCCAAAATGTGATCGCATATCATGTATGCGGGCCACATAATTATCGCGTAATTGCACCTGAGAATTTGCGGAGGGAGTTATGTGGCGCACTATGCGATCACATAACAGGTATGCGGACCGCATAGTTGCCGCATACCTGGGCAGGTTCCTTTTCTTTCTGGCCCAGCTGAAGGCCAATAATGCGGCAGGTTTGCGGACTGCATAACCGCAATGCGATCGCATTTCGGACCGCAAAGCCTGCATCGGGACTTCTAATTTCTGATTTTTAAAACCTGACCCCCAGCCTAATATAACACCCATCTCTCATAATTTTAACTATTTTCTGATAAAATAGAGAGAGGAGAGAGTGGGTTCTAGTGAGAGAGAGTCCCAACTTCATCAATTTGATCCACCATCACTGCTCAGGCCTGAATTGATCGAGTAGGACGCTATTTCTTCACTACAAGAGGTAAGCCTTTACCCCACCAACCTTAATTTCCAGATTTTTGTTAAAATGAAACATGGTTAGGTGAGTTCATGAAAATGAGGGGTAGAAATCTTGCATGCATGTAACCAACTAGTCATAATCTAGTGAAGAAAAATGGGTTAGAGTAATCTTTCACTAAAAAGAGGCCATTTAATCTAGAGGAACACCTAGTGTTTGATAGAATGCTTAAGTGAGTTCAAGACCTGATCATTATTCCTAATTCTAAGTTCAATTATGCCACACTGTGAACTAGATTGAAGGTGCTAGAAGGTCCGGTGATTGTGGTAGAAATTAAGGAAAAATCCCAAATCGAGGTATGTATGGCTAACTCTAATCTTCATAGGATAAACCTATTGGTGTTCACTCTCCGTGTATGATTCCCTTGTTTGAATCTCTATGGAATTTATGTGTCGTATGTGCCAAGTTGAGGAATTCTTGCTTCCATGTCGTTCCATGTTACTACCATGTTGTTATGCAAATTGAAAGTATAAATTGTGACCATTATGCTCATTCCTTTACTATGTGTGCGAATCCTCTTATGTGATGGGTGTGGTAGATGTGAAAGATTGAATTGATATAAATGTGAATCAAAAGATTGAATTGATATGAAATATGGATCAAAGGATTGGAATGATATGAAATATGAATCACAAGAGTGAAATGATATGAGATGTGAATCAAGAGATGGAAAATGATAAAAGTGAACTAAGGATCAAAGAAATGATGGGTGATGTCCTAGGGTGAGATGGCCTAGCCGATCGGGCCGGGATCGGACTCTGCCGTACATATGGAGACATTTGGATTGAGATATGATATTGATTATTGCCTCACTGTTTCAGTTGAGATGACCCCACCGGTGAGAGACCGGACTCCGTGTGAAAATGCCACGGTGATGATATGAGTTATGATGTTGTTGGTGCCTCACCTAGGATGGCTTAGCCGGTCGGGCCGAGACCGGACTCCGTGTGACAATGACACGGTGGTATAATAATACTTGGACTTAGAAGAATATTAACCAAAAAATGGCAAAACGGGATAAGAAACATGGTGACTCTTATTTGTGTTTTCCTCTACTTCGGTGAATTGTTATAAGATGTGTCTATTTGTATCATTCCCTGTTGATGTTTATCCTGTCTAGAGTAGAGTTCGTTCATACATACTAGTACGATTCAATGGTACTAACGTCCCTTTTGCCGGGGGCGCTACATATTTTAAATGGATGTAGGTGGTTCTGTAGCAGGTAGCGCCGATCGAAGATAGTGGTGCTTTATCCTCCTCTCTTCAACAGTTCTGGTGAGCCCCACTTCCTCATGGGGCCGTGTGTAGTTACATGTTGATCTCCTTTGTACATGTTGTTCCTTTTGAGTTATAGCCGGGGCCTTGTCTCCGGCAGGTCTATGTTCATTTCTCCATACTCTTAGAGGCTCCGTAGATACTTATGTGGGTTGTGAATATGTTTTGGGTAGTTGTTGGATTTAATCATAATCGTGATTCCGTATTATGAATATTGTAATTGGTATGTATGTTTTAAAAGATCTAATGTTGGTAATGGTGAAAGAGGAAAATGGATTTAATGTTATGAATATATATACATGCTTTTGAGCTATCTCTTTCTATCTCATGTAAATAATGTATGCTATAAACACGGGGAGAAACGAGTCGGGTAGGAAAGGCTAAACAGAATTTCTTGACCGGGTCACTCGGTTAGGCGCCGGTCCCGTCCCTCGATTTTGGGGCGTGACAGCGCTGCACTCTTTTTCCCTTACAAGATTTTGTCCCACTGGGTTTTCCTTGCAAGGTTTTTAACGAGGCAACCAAAATGCGTATTGTTAGATATGTGTACTATTTATCCTTTACTAGAATTTTTTTCCCACTGAATTTTATTTTAGTTAAGGTTTTAAAGAGGCACATTATTTGTTGAATAGACATTCAAGGGGGAGTGTTATAAATAAAATTCTATTTAATGTGAATGTCTATATTTTAGAGATATTTTAGGATTTTTTACTTGGTGGCTAAGTCACTATTTCCCTATAAATAGAGGGTCCTATTCCATTGTAGATCATCCCAAAATTCAATAAGAATTTTCTCCCTCTCTCTTTCTCTGCAATATTGTTCTTCTATTGTCCTATTCCATTGTAAATCATCTCAAAATTCAATAAGAATTTTCTCTCTCTCTTTCTCTGCAATTTTGTTCTTCTATTGTTATTGTTTCATAACAGTTAGTGTTTAATATTTTTTTTTGTCCGTAGGAAAATATTCTTGTGCCAGACATAGGTGATGTGTAAATATTAAGGACATGATGTTCTTAACTTCATGAATGTTGTATAAATATTAAGGACAAAGCGTATTTGCACCTTCCGTTGTTAAACTTTAGGACATCATATCCTTAACTTGTGCAGTGTAAATATTAAGGACTTGGCGTCATGTGTGCAGTGTAAATATTAAGGACATAATGTACTTAACTTGTATTTGCACCTTCTGTTGTTAAACTTTAGGACCTCATGTCCTTAACTTCATATGTGCAGTGTAAGACATGGTGTCCTTAACTTCTTGCGTGCAGTGTAAATGTTAAGGACATTGTGTCCTTAACTTTATGACTATTGTGTAAATATTAAGGACATGATGTCCTTAACTTCATGAATGCTGTGTAAATATTAAGGACAGAGTGTCATGTATTTGCACTTTTAGTTGTTAAACTTTAGGACATCGTGTCCTTAACTACATATGTGCAATGTAAATGTTAAGGGCGTGGCGCCCATAACTTCATGTGTGCAGTGTAAATGTTAAGGACATCATATCCTTAATATTTACACAACACTCATGAAGAGGGTAAATATATTTTTTCTAATTAATTTTAATAAAGTTGTAACTATTTTTGCTCAATATAAATTTTTTTTGAATAAAAACTAAATACCATATTAAAAATAGCTATACCACGCCATTTCAACCCATTCAAAGTTGGAATGCTTGCAAGATTAAACTAAAACCATGTCTACAACTTTTAATCAAGCAATTGAATAGGATTGTTATTCAGTTAATTAAACAACTTTAAGCTTGTGTTATACGTATGGATTTCTTTCACTTATTATACTTAATATTGATTGCACACTGTTATAGCGAATAATGAGTATTTTTCAATAGATTATCTCGTTCATTAAACTCTCTTTTTATTTCCATTTAATTGTCATGTTCAACTTAGGAATTTGAACGAGTATTACAATAAGATTTCCAAATGTATACGGTCGAAGCTGGAGAGTCCGATTTCGAAATTTTAATTATATCCTGGAGCTCGAGCTCGGTCAACTCGAAGTCAGTGCCGAACCCGGCTGGAAAAAGCACACCTCGAGGGAACGGATCGAAGGGCTAGTGCGAGCTACCTCGGGACAGCGCAATTTCTATGACACTCAAGAAAAAGCGGGAATTTCTCAAGGGCATATAAGTCAAGGTGTAAATCTCATGATTGGTTCGTACAAATCCGTACTAGACGGTTATACAAATGTACTAATAGTTTTTTTTTTTACTGTAAATAGAAATATATTTTCCCCTCCTATATAAAGGGGACCCCAATCATTTGTAAGGATTATCATTCACTGCAATAGAACATTCTACTCTGCTTTTCTCGTTTACTGTGCTCCAGATTGTTCTTCAGCTTTATTGTTCTTACTTTATTGTTCTTACTTTACCACTCTTAGCTCGCTTCGAGGATCCTGAATATCGAGCTTGAGGTCCATGTTGCACTAGCAACACTGGTTTGGTTTATCATATCTTCTCACTTACACTTAATATTCCTTGTTTATTTACTAGTGTTGGAATAAATGACATATTTTTAGAACCACAAATCAAATATAATTGTTAAAACCATTTTCTAGGTAAACAGTTTGGCGCCCACCGTGGGGTTAAAGATAATAGTGATTATTTTAGTGCTAGTTTTCTGATAACACACGTTATTCTTCACACTTTTTCTTGTCAAAGATTCTTCGATTTCAGGCTCCAAAATGTCTATCACTCCAAACGCATCCGTGCACGGAAACAACGGCCTTGAATTCCATGGAGAAAACAGTGCAATAGTTTCAAGGGCCGGTGTGCCACCGCTTAACCCTGGGGTAGCACCGACACCACACCCAGTCGACGTTGGTTCACACATTGCTTTACATGCGACTTGGGCACTGATATTGAAGGAAGTGTACGCGGAGGGGACCAACCTGACGCACAAAGAACACAGGCTCGAGAAGAAAGAGAAGTCAGCCTACAAGTGATCTTTGAAATGTTGCAAGCACAACAAGTGGCTATCGCTCAGTTATAGAGTCAGCAAAAGACTCCGAGCATAGCAAGACCAGAAATAACTCATCGAGTTGAGCCAGATCCATAGAGATCAAGCAATAATGGGTCAGGAACTGACCCCACCATCATGAAGATGCTCGAGGAATTCACTAAGAGGGTCGAGTCATGAGAAAAGAATATAGAGGACAACGATAAGAAAGTGGAAACCTACAACTCGAGGGTCGACCAGATACCGGGAGCACCTCCGGTTTTGAAGGGATTGGATTCGAAGAAGTTTGTACAAAAACCATTTCCCCCGAGTGCGGCTCCGAAGCCCATCCCGAAGAAGTTTCGGATGCCAGATATCCCAAAATACAACGGGACCACCGATCCCAACGAACACATCACCACATATACTTGTGGTATAAAGGGGAATGATTTGAAGGACGACGAGATTGAGTCTGTTCTATTGAAGAAATTTGGGGAAACCTTATCCAAGGGGGCCATGATGTGGTACCATAACCTGCCCCCGAACTCTATAGATTCGTTTGCCATGTTGGCAAACTCATTTGTAAAGGCACATGCTAGTGCCATAAAGGTTGTGACAAGGAAGTCTGATGTGTTCAAAATCAAGCAAAGAGAACGAGATGTTGAGGGAGTTCGTCTCCCGTTTTCAGTTGGAACGAATGGAGTTACCACCAGTCTCCGATGACTGGGCCGTACAAGCTTTCACTTAGGGGCTAAATGAACGAAGTTCGATAGCTTCGAGGCAGTTGAAGCAGAACTTGATCGAGTATCCCGCCGTGACTTGGGCAGATGTGCATAACAAATACCAGTCAAAAATTAGGGTCGAGGAAGTCCAGTTGGGAGCCCCCTCGGGCTCGGTTTATCCAAGCAGACTACTAGCAAAAGAGTCGAGAGATGCAGACAGGGAGCCAAGGTCAAACAAGGAAAGATATCAACCATACACTGAAGACAGAAGAAACACTTTAAGGCGCAACATACCTCGACATGATCGAAGAGTAGATCAAGGTCAAAGGTCCCGGGGACTTAGGAGTAAAACGGGGTTCGATAGGCATTCGGGGCCGGTGGAGGCACCCTAATTATCATAATACAACTTCAACATAGATACTTCAAGCATCGTCTCAGCCATTGGAAAAATCAGAGATACCAGGTGGCCCAAGCCCATACACTGCAAGTACCGTGGTACTCATGGTCATAGGACCGAGGATTGCAGGAAGCTTAGAGAGGAGGTGGCCCTATTGTTCAACGAGGGGCACCTTCAAGAATTTCTCAGCGACCGGGCCAATAACCATTTCAGAGAAAGAGACACAAACAGGAAAAATGAACCAGAAGAGCCTCAGCATCACATCATGTCATTCACATGAACATCGGCGGAGTCGACGTCCCACAAGGACCCATATTCAAATGCACCGAAGTATCTATCACAAGGGGGAAACGATCTCGGGACTACATACCCGAGGGCACTCTCACATTTAACGAGGAAGACATCGAGGCCTTGTCTCAACCTCAGAATGATGCACTGGTAATTTCTCTCCTTTTAAATAAAGTTCAAGTTAAACGTGTTCTTGGGGATCCAGGTAGTTCGGCCAACATAATTAGGTCTAGGGTCATGGAATAGCTCGGGCTGCTTGACCAGATCATACCAGCATCCCGAGTCTTGAACGGGTTCAACATGGAAAGTGAAACGAAGAAGGGGGAAATCGTACTCCCCATCAACGTGGACGGAACCATACAAGACACCAAGTTTCATGTCATTGAGGGTGACATGAGGTACAATGCTTTACTTGGAAGCCATGGATCCACACCATGAGGGCAATGCCATCAACCCTTCATCAAATGATGAAGTTCCCGACAAAGGATGGCGTGAAAACGGTGTATGGGGAGCAACACACAGCTAATGAAATGTTTGCAGTCCATGATGTGGCACCAACATCGACGCCCTCCACATCGGAAAACTCAAAGGATAAACAGGTAGCCAAATAATAATCACAGCCCATGTCCTCGGCTGAGCCCGAGGAACATGTGTTCGAGGATGAAGAAGAAGATTTCCTCACCCCTCGAGCCTTCGTCTCCCCCGAGGAGTCTTATGCGACGAAGTTCACGGTCGAAGAGCTCGAGTAGGTGGTATTGATCGATCATCTTTCGGAACAAAAGGTATACCTGGGAACGGTATTAACCCCCGGACTTAGGAAAAAACTCATTCAATTCCTTATTGATAACATTGATTGCTTTTCTTGGTCCTACTTAGATATGACAGGGATCCCACCGGAGATAACTACCCATCGACTAAGTGTCGATCCCAGATTTAAACCGGTGAAGCAAAAAGGAGACCTCTATCCGAGGTAAAACATACATTCATCAAAGACGAGGTAACCAAACTTCTCAAAATAGGATCCATTAGGGAAGTAAAATATCCCGAATGGCTAGCTAACGTAGTGGTAGTCCCTAAAAAGGGAAACAAACTTAGAATGTGCGTAGATTACAAAGACTTGAACAAAGCATGCCCTAAAGATTCCTTCCCACTGCCCAACATCGACCACCTGATCGATGCTATGGCTGGCCACGAGGTCCTCACTTTTCTCGATGCCTACTCCGGATATAATCAAATTCAAATGAACCCGGAGGACCAGGAAAAGACTTCGTTTATCACAAAGTATGGTACATATTGCTATAATGTAATGCCCTTTGGGATAGAAAACACAGGGGCTACATATCAACGCTTAGTTAATACAATGTTCGAACACCAAATAGGAAAATCTATGGAAGCTTATATTGATTACATGCTAGTTAAGTCCCCGCGCACATATGACCATTTGACCCATTTGCAGGCAACATTCGATATCCTAAGAAAGTACAACATGGAGCTCAACCCCGGGAAGTGCGCTTTTGGAGTCGGCTGAGGCAAGCTCTTAGGTTTCATGGTATCGAACAGGGGGATCGAGATCAACCCCGACAAAATCAAATCCATCGAGGAGATCACCGTCGTAAATAATGTGAAAGCCGTGCAACGGTTAACTGAACGGATAGCTTCCCTTGGTCGATTCATCTCGAGGTCATCAGATCGGAGCCATCATTTCTTCTCCCTACTCAAGAAGAAGAACAACTTTGCATGGACTCCAGAGTGTCAACAAGCCTTAGAAGAATTAAAATGGTATCTCCTAAGCCCACCCTTGCTTCATACTCCGAAGGAGGATGCAACACTATATTTGTATTTGGCCGTGTCCGAGGTGGCGGTAAGTGGAGTGTTGGTTCGAGAAGAGCAAGGTACGCCATCCCCTGTATATTATGTAAGTCGGACCCTAGGAGATGCTGAAACCAGGTATCCACATTTAGAAAACTAGCCCTTGCATTAATAAGTACATCTAGGAAGTTGAAACCATATTTTCAATGTCATCATATATGTGTATTAACTACATACCCAATTCGAAGCATTCTACATAAGCCCGAACTATCGGGCCGATTGGCTAAATGGGCCATCGAACTCGAAGGATATGATATCAAATATGACCCCCGACGACTATCAAGTCTCAAATTTTGGTAGACTTCGTGGCTGATTTTACGCCTGCCCTCGTGCCCGAAGTAGAAAAGGAACTCTTGCTAAAAATGGGCACATCATCGGGGGTATGGAACCTCTTCACAGACAGTGCCTCGAATGTGAAAGGGTTCGGGCTCGGTATAGTTCTAAAACCGCCTACGGGCAGCATCATTAGACAATCTATAAAAACCTCGAAATTGACTAACAATGAGGCAGATTAAGAGGCTATGATTGCAGGTCTCAAACTAGACAAGAGCCTAGGAGCAGAGGTCATCGAGGCCAAATGCGACTCTTTTGGTAGTGAACCAAGTGAATGGGAGCTTTGAGGTTCGAGAGGACAGAATGCAAAGATACTTAGACAAACTTCAAGTGACGTTGCGTCACTTCAAAGAGTGGACACTGATCCATGTACCTCAACAGAATAGCGAGGTCGATGCTCTCGCGAATCTGGGGTCATAAGTCGAAGAAGATGATATTGTCCCGGGGACAACCGTCTGATTATCGAAGTCAGTGGTCGACGAAGGCCATGCGGAAATCAACTGGACAAGCCTAACATGGGATTGGAGGAATACGTACATCGACTACTTGAAGCATGGGAAGCTCCCCTCGGACCCAAAAGAATCAAGGGCCCTCCGAGCCAAAGCAACTCAATTCTCACTCGATGAAAATGGAACATTGTATAGAAGGAACTTCGACGGACCACTGGCTGTGTGCTTGGGACTGGGGGACACTGACTACGTACTACGAGAAATCCACTAAGGCACTTGTGGGAATCACTCTGGTGCTGATTCTTTGGTTCGAAAGGTGATCAGAGCAGGATATTATTGGGACAACATGGACAAAGACGCAAAGGAGTTCGTTCGAAGGTGTGACAAATGCCAAAGGTTTTCACCAATGATCCATCATACCGGTGAACAACTCCATTCGTTCCTATCCCCATGGCCATTCATGAAATAGGGGATGGACATTGTTGTCCCTTTACCAACGACGCCAGGTAAAGCTAAATTTATTTTGTTTATGACCGACTACTTTTCAAAATGGGTCGAAGCACTAGCCTTCGAGAAAGTAAGAGAAAAGGAGGTCATCGACTTCATGTGGGACCACATTATATGCCGATTCGGGATACCCGTCGAGATAACATGCGATAATGGGAAGCAGTTCATCGGCAGCAAAGTGACAAAATTTCTCGAGGATCATAAAATCAAAAGGATCCTATCAACACCTTATCACCCAAGTGCAAATGGCCAAGTCGAGTCCACAAACAAAACCATCATTCAAAACTTGAAGAAAAGGTTGGATGATGCAAAGGGAAAATGTAGAGAAGTACTGCCCGAGGTACTATGGACATATCAGACGACGTCAAAATCAAGCACGGGGGAGACCCCATTTTCTTTGGTATATGGGCCCGAGGCATTGATCCTAATCGAGGTCGGGGAACCGAGCGTCAAATTTCAACATACCACCGAGGACTCGAACAATAAGGCCATGAACACTTCCCTCGAGCTACTAGATAAAAGACGTGAAGCCGCATTAGTTCGAATGGCCGCTATAAAACAAATGATCGAAAGGTACTACAACAGAAGGACGAACGTTCGCTACTTCAGAGTCGAGGACTTAGTTCTAAGGAAAGTCACCATCAATACTCGAAACCCAAATGAAGGGAAGCGAGGCCCTAATTGAGAAGGACCGTACTGTGGTCTCGGAGTCGTGGGCAAAGGATCCTACAAACTTAGCACAATGGAAGGAGAGAAACTACCAAGCAATTGGAATATATCATGGCTCAAACGTTATTATTGCCGAGGTATGACCTTCTCCCCTTTTCATTTATATTTCATACTAACTCCTTACAGGTGTTCGATTGGAGCTATCGAAGCACCCTCAAACGCGAAGACCTTAGGTTTTAAAGAATGCGTTACACTCTTTTTCCCTTAGATCGGGTTTTATTCCGAATGGGTTTTATCGGCAAGGTTCTTAACGAGGCAACACCTATATGCTACCTAAAGAAAATTCAACAAGTATTCAAGGCTTCTTTTCAGTCAACCTCGAATACTGGGGGGCATCACCCTCAGAGGTTACATCTTCAAAGAATAACAAATCGAGCCAAAGAGGGCCTCGATAGGAAAACAATGTAATGGGTCAAACTGTCAAATGAACCGTGTCCATGTAGAGCAGTCGAGCCCCCAACGGCAAAATATGTACACATGTATCAATTATTCAAAGAAGCACTATTACTATATCAAAAACACTTTGTGCCTCAAAGAAGTCTACTATTTTTACATTTACACTTCTACATGAAATGGCTCAAGGGCCGAAACCCCAAAATGCACCCGAATACTCGGGGACTGCCATCGATAGTCAACACATCGAGTCATCGAATACTCGAACTTATAAGACCTCAATGAGGGATACTCGAACTTATAAAACCTAAATGAGGCATACTCGAACTTATAAGACCTCAATGAGGCATACTCAAACTTATAAGACCTCAATGAGGCATATTCGAACTAATAAGACCTTAAAAAGGCATCCCCTCAATATTAAGGCTGGCCATCACACTCGGGGACTAAAGGCTACGACCATATAAAAGACTACGATCATATAAAAAGGCTACGGCCTCAATAATGCGGCTTGGAGACGTCCGAATTCCTCCATAAAACTAAAGGCCTTCAAATACTTCGAAAAACCGATTAAATCAGGCTACCCTCGGCAAAAGCAAAGGGGCTTCGATAAAATCAGCCCCCGAATAATATGAAGGCTTCGAAAATATCAGCCTTTGAGAAAACCTCAAGAGGTACTCGATTATCATTGTACATCGACTTGCAAATGAGGTTACAAACAGTCGAACCGTCAAAACATCGAACGAATATGAATACATGCCAAGGCATAACAAAATTTTACTAATTATTTAGCCAGAAAAAGGGAAAATTGTAACCATTTTAGAGGCCGAATTAGCCCAACCTAAAGAGCCTAAAAGTCGATATTTTAGAGCCTACGGTCCAATCTAAAGAACCTAAGGGTCGATATAAAAGAGCCTAAGGGACAAACTAAAAGAGCCTAAGAGCCAACCTAAAAAGGCCCACGGGCCGATGTTTTAAAGCCTAAGGGCCAATAGTTAAAGAACATAAAGGCCGAAACACACCATGCTCGGGACCTTACCCAGTTCGGACTCGAGAGCCTCGAGCTAAAGTTTAGCTTGAAGACCGAACCTTAAGTGGTACCCTATTATCGATCGTCGATCAAACACGAAATCTAGGGATATTATATTCTAAGTCCAATACATCAGACTGATCGTCAACAACACCAAATCTCATTTCAAAGGTAAAGGCAAGACGGAATTTAACACAAAACGAAGATCAAGAAAAAGATTCTTTATATTCAAATGTTGGTCCAAAAGTATGTTTAAAAAACTCCCATATGGAGCCTTTACACAAAATAAAGAAATTAAATAAGACCTAGTCTATTGTCGGGGTCTCCTTCTCGGAGGCAGCACCCACGAGTACTACATCTTCGGTAGCTTGACCTTCAGCAGCTTGAGCTTCGGCGGCCTCTTCCTCCTCGGGGAATTCGTCTTTTTCCCCCCACTCTCGAAGTCGCTGGTAGAATCCTCATCGGTAGAGAACAATGTCGATGCCTCTTCTTCCAAGGCCTTCACCTTCTTGATTTCGGCAGAAAGATCAAAGCCTTCGGCGCGCGCCTCCTCGAGAATTTTCCTTCGAGACTCCAACCGAGCTTGATTGATGGCACGTTTTAACTTAAGCTCGACTGCATCAGATATCTTCTTAGCCCGAGCATTGGCAGCGGCAACATCGGTCCGATATATAGACATGATGGCATCAACTTCAGACATGACTTTGGATAATTCAGCGGCCGACTCAGTATGAAGCTCCCTATATTTACGGCTCTCCTCTTTTGCACTTTGAAGTTGGTGCTCAGTCGAGGTTAGCTTATCCCGAAGAGTATCCTTATCGGAGGCCAGATCATCCATGCGTTGCTTCAACCCGAGGGTTTCAGCATCCTTGACTTTAAGCTCCTCCTGGAGTTGCCCCACCAAATCGTCCCTCTGCTTAAGCTGCAAGAATCATGTTGAAACGTTAGACACTAAAACAAGTAAGCATAAATTAAGCCCACCAAAGGCTATATTACCTGATCAACGAACTCGGCACGCTCTTGGGACGCCTTCTCCGAACGTGCTCGAAGGTTATTGAGTTCCCCCTCTCTTTTGGCACAAAGAGCCTTGAGTTCATCCGACACTGCATGAGCTTTCTGAGCTCGTCTTCGCAATGGGCAAGCTCATCTCGTGACTTGGAAAACTCTTGATCGAAGAGCATCATGTCCTAAAACACAAAGGAATGAGGTCAGAAAAGCAAGAATCAAACTCAAAATATAATTGTTAAGTAAAAAATTACTTCCTTTCGAAGCTTCTCGGCTTCTTCGAAGATGAAAGAGGCATCAAAGGTTTGGGCCCTCCTCGATCCCTGCAAGGCATTCGCCGAAGATGTCATTATTCTCGTGGGATGTTCCCACATCAGGAGTCCTCATATCTTGGGCATCCCGTATCTGCCCCTCAGAAAATGGCGGGCCTGGTGGAGGAGAGTCATCCACTTCAATTACCCCGAATGGTTCAATCGGGGCCTTCTCCTGCCTTCGAGGAACTTCGGGGTTGGGGCCTTCTCCTGCCTTCAAATTCCCTCCAAGAAAAAGCGTGTCCTTATCACCGGTCGGTTCAGGGACTTTGCTCGAGCTCCCCTAAGAAACTTCCTTTGCCCGAGATTGAACCATATCAGCAGCCTTCAGTTCAGTAGCCTTCAGTTCAGTAGCCTTTGAAGCATTGGTGCTTCCTCTTCCCCTGATCACTAATGAGCAGTCATCACCCTCTTCGTCCTCAACACGAAGACTCTCGACAGCTTCCGGAGATAAGGCCATCGTATCAGCCTTAGGTTTTCGAGCTTTGGTTTTCATGGGCTTCGGGGACTGGGCCGGTGACTCTTTCTTTCTCTTCTTATCCTTGGCGGGTTTTTGGGTCTCTGCCTCACCGGGTGGGGGCGGACTCATTGAAACAGCATCTCCGAGGCCTATGCAAGCGCAAAGTTAAGTATATTATCAAGAAATATTTCACTAACGGATTCAAATATGCCAATGAGAAGAACTCACCGTGGTTTTTGGCTTCCCATCGGCCTTTGGCCAAGTCGCGCCAGACACGCTCGGCATATGTGGAGGTGGAAGCCAGTTGTCGAACCCAACCCGAAAGGTCCTTAACTGCACTTGGGTACCAATCGACGGTTGCATTATCTAAAGGGAGTTAGTTCGAAAGAAAAAGAAAACATTTAATTAATGAAACGTACTCAATGAGTCTATACTTACACTTCATATTCCATTCCTCAGGGAATGACATCTTTTCGGCAGGAATCAGGTCGGAGGTCCTGACTCGAACAAAGCGGCTCATCCACCCCCAGTCTTAATCTTCGTCGATGCTAGCAAAGAAAGACTTTGAAGCTCGAAGTTGTAATTTTATCAGGCCGCCTCGATAGAGGCGAGGGATGTATAACCTGATAAGATGGTCGAGGGTAAAAGGCATCCCATCGACCTTGCTCGAGAAATATCTAATTAGGTGAACAATTCGCCAAAAGGAAGGGTAAATTTGGCCAAGAAAATGTTTCTTGGAAAACAAATAGTAATCTTATTATTTTTCGACGTTTTGGGGTGCAAATTAAGGAAAATAACTTCTCAACTGTATTCATAAATAATTTATATACAATAAACATAAATGCATAAACTTTCGAACCAACAACTTCCTAACCCATAAATTTCATAAACTTTCGAACCGCTGAACTTTTGAAACCGCGAAATTTCGAACCCAACATTAAAATTTCTAAATACATAAACCTCCGAACGCATAACTTTGTAACTTGTAAAATTTCAAACCTGTAAACCGAAAGATGAAAAACTAAAACTGAAAATATATGTCCGTGGGATGGGAGGGGAAGGGGATGGGTGCAGAAAAACGAAAAAATAGAAATTTATAATTACAAAAAAAAGAGTTTTTTTTTATGCGGGGCAGTGGGGTGGGGGTGGGGGCAGTAGGGATGGGTGGTGCAGAAAAAAAAAAATTTGAAAAGGGGAAGCCGGGAGTGGAGGGTGCGTGGTGCTGATCTTTTTTTTTTTTTTTTTGCAGGGGGGGGGGGGGGCCGAAAAAAAA
>ML270787.1:3519-26959 GCA_005239495.1 Nicotiana undulata | reverse complement strand
TTTTTTTTTTTTTTTTTTGCAGGGGTGGGGTGGTGACGAAAAAAAAGTAAAAATTGAAAAAAAAATTGGAGAGAGGGGGTGGGGTGGGTAGGCAAGGGGTGGAGTTAGATCGGTGGATGTGGGGTGGGTTAGTCAGGGTGGGGAATAAGGCGAGGAAGGTTGAGAAGTAGTATTGAAAAATATTTCCTTCTTTTGATAAGGAAAAATATTTTCCTCCAATTGGAGGAAAATGAATTCATAAGGAAAATATTTTTCAAAATATTTTAACCAACCAAACATGGAAAAATTAAAAAGCATTTTCCGAAAAATAATTTTTTTCGTACCAACCACACCCTAAATCCCTTCTCAAAATTCTCAACAAAATTTTCTATTGTCAGAAAAAGTGGTAGCAAAATTATGTTGTGGGTTCAATTAAACCCGTCATCTAGAAATGTTCCTCCATCCTTAACCGTATGCATAAATTTCGAGTAACATGAATAGAATACTGTTGGTAGTGGGCTTTCTACTGCGAGAAACTGGATGAGTCGGACCAGTGTACCAGATGGTTGAACAAAAAATGGAATAGCATAACAAAAACTAATTTCCTAAACTGCCCGCAACAAGATGTTCGTGCAAAACTGTTAGTAAATTATATTTGTAAAATAATTTTGGAGATAATAAAATAATATTCAAATAGAAATGTAAGCTAAATAAAAATCAATTCGAGCCCACTGAATTCACGGTGTTTCCTTAAGGAATTTAATCTCATCTTAGTACCCAAGGTTATAGATTATTTTCTCCCATGATAGAACGAATTACACACTGATGTAGTGGTACTTCAAACCCAGTGTTTCAGCGAACACAAAGTTCGGTAGCAAATTACACTTACTATTGCTTTCTTTGAAGTTAAAATACGCAGAAGAAAGGAGGAGAACTCAGAAAATTCGTATGGAAAATATGAGAGAATTGACGTGTATTTATAGCCAAATTTGGGCTGAAATCTGAAGAGGTACAACTCTTCATAATGGATGTTTTTGCAAAACGGTCATAGAATAAATGCCATAACATAAATGGCTATTTACTCAACAATAAAGAGGGAAAATTGAAGAGGGTAGTTAATTTTTTGTTACAAAAACAGAAAACTGAAAATTGGATAACTGAATTGGATTTAATATTAATATGTATTTTAGTATTTAATATTTTATTATTAAAATAAATATTTAATAACATTTCTGTTAAAATTTACTATTAACAAATAAATTTGGTCCAAAAACTAATCAATCGATCATTTGACCAAATCCAAATCCGAATCCGAATCCGAATCTGAATCCGAATCCGAATCCGAAGCCGAAGCCGAGCCGAGCGAGCGACGACTACGACGCGAGACTTTCCTTCTTCTCAACTCTTTATGAATAAGAAGAAGAGGAACTGCTTATATACTCATCAAAACTCTTTTCCTCTTCCCATATGGGACAATCAAGGAGGAAAACTCAAATATTTCATTTTTTCCTCCATTTCTCATTCACCCTATTTTAAACATTAATAGCTTTAAAACCCCAACAATCCCCCACATGAATGGGGAATGGCTATATCACGGAAGTATGCATGAAAAACTGTGTGATTCGCAAGGAAGGATTAATTGCATCTGGATAAGTAGGTTTTACCTTTGAACTTTCCGTAGTAGCTTATGTCGGATATACTCGATCAATCGATAGATTTGATATCTTTGAAGCGTCGAACTTTGGTGTATACCTAGACAACCACAAGTCACACAACCAACCCTTAACCATCTTAGGTTCTCATTGTTGTGTTCGTTTCATCAATGAACACCGCCTCGTTTCATAAGTGCATAGAGAACTGGCCTTGCAAAATTCTCCTTGAAGCGGCTAACACTTCACACTTACATAGGTGACTCCTAAACGTGTCATCCCGTAGATACACTATTTCACATACCCCGTATCAAATTTATAAATCATCAAAAAGCCTTAATATTTTATCCTTGGTACAGAACATTGNTAAGTAGGTTTCCCTTTGAACTTTCCGTAGTGAACTTATGTCGGATATACTCGATCAATCGGTAGATTTGATATCTTTGAACCGTCGAACTTTGGTGTATACCTAGACAACCACAAGTCACACAACCAATCCTTAACCGTCTTTGGTTCTCATTGTTGTGTTCGTTTCAGCCATGAACACCGCCTGGTTTCATAAGTGCATAGAGAATTGGCCTTGCAAAATTCTCCTTGAAGCGGCTAACACTTCACACTTACATAGGTGATTCCTAAACGTGTCATCCCGTAGATACACTATTTGATATACCCCGTATCAAATTTAGAAATCATTAAAAAGCCTTAATGCTTTATCCTTGATACTGAACATTGTCTCATCACGAGAATGGAACAAATAATTTAGTTGACAATGTTGAACCGTCATTAATGACTTTGTTTGATCTCCTTGAACCTAGATCTTGGGATCTCCAGTCTTCTAGGTAGAGTTACCGCCACTATGACTTGTTCTAGGCCATAGTCCCATTCCCCTTGATGATTTCTCAACTACATCTCTAGTTAGGCCTTTTGTAAGTGGATCCGACACATTATCACTTGACTTTACATAGTCAATCGTGATAATTCATCTAGAGAGTAACTGCCTAACAGTTTTATGTCTTCGTCGTATATGACGAGATTTACCGTTATACATAACGCTCCCAGACCTTCCAATTGCCGCTTGACTATCGCAATGTATGCATATTGGTGCCAACGATTTGGGCCAAAATGGAATATCTTCCAAGAAATTTCGAAGCCATTCAACTTCTTCATCGACTTTATCTAAAGATATGAACTCAGCCTCCATTGTAGAACGGGCAATACAAGTTTATTTGGACGACTTTCAAGTTACCGCTCCTCCACCAATAGTGAATACATATCCACTTGTGGACTCGGAATCAGTTGATCTGGTGATCCAATTTGCATCACAGTATCCCTCAATGACCGCTGGATATTTACTGTAGTGCAAAGCAAAGTCCTAGGTATGTACTAAATACCCCAAAACTCGTTTCATTGCCATCCAATGAGATTGACCTGGATTGCTCGTATATCGACTCAATTACCAATCCGAAAACTGGCTGGCCCGTGCTATTTTTACTATACAATATAGTTTTCTCAATTTGTTTTTACCTATATAAACTAGAATTGGGATGATAAAAGTTCCGGGGCATATGTTTCATGGAAATGACAATAGGTAGCTACTTTTAAGCATGTTGTTTAAAATACATCCAGAGTTTACAACGTATTTAAAGATTAGCCAATTTCGCTCAAACTTCAGGACACATCATCCTAGAGTTTAAACATCAAAGTTGAAACTTCAGAACATCGTGTCCTAAAGTTCGAAAATTCGTGACACTTGGTCCTAAATTTCTAAATTCAAGATACTTAGTGTGAAGTTTGAGTGAATTGATTAATCTATAAATACATTATAAATTATTGATATATTTTAAATAGCAGACTTAAAGTGATTATTGCTGCACTTCGGCCATACATTTCTCTATGAATTGATTAAATTGTTTTTAAGTCGTCTTCTTTACTGATTCAAAAAAAGAAAAGATAAACCCCTCTTTTATGGTCATGTTTCTTAATTTAGGGAGTACATTTTATGGATGATCATTCAACTTTGTGTTCATTACGCAAAAGTCACTTTTCTTATTTTTGTTACGTAAAAATCATTCAACTTTGTGCTAATTACCTAAAAGTCACTTTTTTTTCTTTTGTTATACAAAAATTATTTTACTTCGCTTTATTTATCACAAAAGTCACGCTGACCAGATTATACAATACTTTACTTGAGAAGACTATTATGCCCTTGACATTATAAATCCTCTCATTTATATGATACCTTTTATATGATATACAATATAATATATTTTTACCTAGTTTACTTATAACTAAAATAACTTTAAATTATTTAATTTATTATTTTATAATATATTCATACATTTAATTTTTTTTAATGGCAATCACTTTGTTTAATCATATTTAAAATGAACATATTTTTAATTTAAAAATAATAAAAATTATTTATCTTTTATTTATTTGAAATAATAACAAACAAATTTGTTTAACAAATGATAGTTTTTTAGTCAATAAAAATTTAAAAGAATTCAAAGATTTAATATTAATATTCTTAAATCTTTATCTGTTAATATTATTTATTTGAAAGTATTAATCTGATGTGTCAATGTGTCAAATGTGAGTACTTTATTTATTGGATTAATGAGTATGACTTGGATGATAAACCAGTAAGCTTTGATTTTATAATTTTCATTAAAAGTATTTTATTAAACTGTTAACTGGCAAATTTAATATCTTAAAAATTAACGTTAAGAAAAAATTAAATGTACAAATATATTATAAAAATAATAAATAAATAATATAAATTTATTTTAATTATAAGTAAAATACCTGGGTAAAAGTATATTATATAGCATATAAGATAGAAGGTATTACATAAATGGGATGATTTAAAGGGCATAATAAACTTTTTGGGTGAATGATTTATAAAATCTGGTCAAAGTGATTATTGTGATAACTAGAGCATAGAGAAATAATTTTTGGGTAATGATCGTAAAGTTGAATACTTTTACGTAACAAAAGAAAGAAAAATGACTTTTGAATAATAAACACAAAGTTAAATAAACACCCGTCAAATTTACTCTTACTTTAGGGATATACCTTTGGTTAGGAAAGATATTTAAAAAGAATTGATTATCGTCATTTCACCTTAAAATTGAAATTAACAAATTGCGTGATCGGATGTGAATTACTACTTCTTTACAAATTCCGTTATAGGAGTAAAGGGAGTGTATTTTTTCAAATTCTCGAATTTTGGATCAATATAAAATGGAGATGCAAAAAGATAAAAGGACGAAAAAAAAATCCTAAACGACGAAGATTGGAACTCTATAGAGAACTTCATTCAAAAAAGTCTCTTCACTTCATTGTTTACACTTTTTGAGTGTTAAACTTGACCAATATTTTGCGTGACATTTAACCGTAACATTTAATTATTTAGAAACTGTTAGTAATAATATTGAATGTTTTCCTCTCAAATTATTGTGCGAAATCTTACCAAGTTTTGAAGTAGTTTGAAAGGAAAAATACTACAAATTCAGAATCGACATATTTATATCACAATGAGTATTGCTCTCATGGAATCACTCCTGAGAAAATGTTAGTGAATATCAAATTAGAAGGACAAACAAGATGCATGTAGAACAAGAATACAAGGATAATCCATTTAACAAAATGATAGTCCAATATATTATTACAACACAAATCAGCTTAATTAGAACCATATGAAGGAATTTGAAGTTAAAGACCAGAGAAGGACAACTCCAAGAATTGCTTCTAGTCCAAACCATCTCTTTCCAATGTGACAACCATCATTAGATTTAGGAGCACTTGCTGCACTAGCAGGGGCACCTGTCGGACTAGATACTGCTCAAATTTCAAAACGAAAAAGAAAAGAAAATTGTCAAGCTCCTTCAAATTATTACACATCAATATATCTTCACATCAATATATCTTTAGTTAATTGTAATGAGTACAGTCGAACAAGATAACAAGTCTAAGGAAAGAGTCAAACTTGAACAGAATGAATATGCATGTGCCTAATAGCGAATGTAGATCCCGCTTATAGATATGGGACCAATGACTTAAATAAAAAAAAGATGCGACAGGAAATCTTAACCTTTGTAGATGGCAAGTTCCTTATTCTCTAGGTTACTAGTGTCATTTTTTGAGTGGTTACTTGTAGTTATTAATTTAAATGACCTATATATATATATATATATATATATATATATATATATATATATATATATATATATATATATATATATATGTCTAGCACTACTAGCGATTTATGTTGTGTTTCACACTTTTGAATAATATTTATGTTACTGCTTTTTCATTTGTTTGCCGTTTTTCGCGTTACTGATATTATTTTTCAGGTTTTGTTGTCACAGATCTATTGTCTCTGAGCCGAGGGTCTCCCAGAAATAGCCTCTCTACCCTTCTGGGGTATGGATAAGGTCTGCGTACACTCTACCCTCCCGAGTCCCCAGACCCCACTGGTGGAATTTTTTGTTGTTGTTGTTGTTGTTATATATATATATATATATTTATTTATTTTTTTGCATTTAAACTTAAAAAAAAGAAAGGTGAAAGGATGTGTAAATTACCGGAAGGAATGGGACTACTTGCTTGTGGACTGCTAGCAATGCTATTTGAACCATTACTTATTTGATAGAACACTTGAGCATCTGGTGAATTTGGAGGCAAGTGGAGAAGAGCTGCATATATATCATTCCAAATTGTCAATTATCAAACAAATGTGTTAAAGGATTAACTTTTTCAGAAACAAATAATGAAAAAAATATTTTGAAAATCTATTACTTTCCCTGTTAAAAATAATGGAGGAGTTCAAGGTACAAGGATCAAATCGGATATAGATTTCTTAATCCTTTTAAAATAAAAAATCCTCTTATTAGTGTACTTACCAGGGCATTGAGAAATGTTAGCAGGGGCTTGACAAACAGAGGGTAGGCTTAAAGCAAGTGTAACATTGAGATTAAGTCCTAAATCAGGATCATTTCTGTCCTTGATTAGCAAACAAAGGCATTTTTTGCTGGTTTTCAACACTTGTTTCAAGCCAGTGCAGCAATCTGGTGTAGGAGCTGGTGCATTTGCTGTAACATAAGGCAAACATGTTGCTAAACCAATCAATGATTGTGAACATTCTTCTTTATCTTTCTCTGTGTCTGAATTTCCAAATACACACAACATGAATAACAGCACCAATGTGAACTGATATTTCATGTTGCAATAAGCCATTTTGAAATGTTTGGTAAAGGGGACTGAGGTATCTTTCAATCCTTTGGTATTTCAAATAGTGAGCAGATAAGGAGAAATATAGACATTCCTTTGGCCCTTCATCTTAACTTATATATATTTGAGCCACTTGTAGAGTGTAATATTGAACAAACTTCCCCTAGAAACAAACAATAAAAATAGCCAGGTGTTTGGATGAAGATTAAGGAAATAGTACTCAAATCTTTTGTAGTGGTTGAAAAGTGTTCACATAACTTTTTTTAAATCTTTTCTCTTTTGTCCCCAAGAAATATTGCTGGCTTTTTTATGGAAGATTCCAAGAACCACTAAGTAGAAGAACTGAAAATGTGTCAAGAAACAAGAAGCTATTTTGTTTTCAATATTTGAGGATGGGAATGTAGGTGGATACACAAAGTGGGCCACTTTACCAACCCACTATAGGATGTGAACCAGTGAAACTTGGACCACTCCTTCATACTTAGCTGAATTTTTGAAGTTCCTTTTCTCGGTGTTATCATTGGTTTGTCTGGGCTCAGTTTAGCCATGACATCATATGAGCATGCTTATGATGTCAACTTCAACTCATTTTGTGGATCAAATTAAAAGTGAGAAATTCAAAAATAGCCCGATTTACAAATAGTCATTTAAAAATAGCTACGTTTTCAAAAGTAATCGAAATTTAGTTATTTTTTATGTAAAGATAAATTTGAACAAAAATATTGTTCAAAACCAGGAAAATACGCCAGTATATTATGCTGGAGTTCCAGGATAAGTATACTGGAACTCCAGCATAATATAGTGGAGTTCCAACATAAATACACTAGAACTCCACCATAATATACTGGAGTTCCAGCAAAGTATACCGGTCCAGTATAATATACTGGAAGTTCATACACAAGTGCTCGAATCTCCAGTATATTTATGTTGGAACTTTCCGTGTGTTGGAGTTCCAGCATAATATGCTGCAAGTTCATACATAAGTGCATCGAACTACAATATATTATGCTGGACCGGTCTCTGTTGCAGCAAAATAGTGGTTATTTTTCAATGACTTGACAAACGCTGGTTATTTTTGAATCACCAGTCCGAAAATTGGCCAATCCGTGCTATTTTTACAATTAAATTAGGTAATTAACTTGTTAAATCGTGTAAAATATGGTGTGCATAGTAAAAGTAGGTAAAAATTGCACGGGGCGCCCTCATTTAACATGTACCCATATTTTTAAAATTATTTAACTTATACCCTAAGTTTTACAACTTCAGGCGCTCCTTCTTCTGGCTACCTGTGCAAAACTTCAGCTTATTTAGTGCTGAAGTTTTTACAAATGAACTAAATAACTTCAGCATCTTCTGCTGAAGTTTTTGAAAAAGCTTTATGACAAAACTAAATTTTAGCTTATTTAGTGCTGAAGATTTTACAAAAGAACTAAATAACTAAAACATCTTTTGCTGAAGTTTTTGAAAAAGCTTTATGACAAAACTAATGAATCCAGGACAAAACTTCAGTTTATTTAGTGCTGAAGTTTATACAAATTAACTAAATAACTTCAGTAGCTTCCGCTGAAGTTTTTGAAAAGCTTTATGACAAAACTAATGAATCCAGGACAAAACTTCAGTTTATTTAGTGCTGAAGTTTATACAAATTAACTAAATAACTTCAGTAGCTTCCGCTGAAGTTTTTGAAAAGCTTTATGACAAAACTAATGAATCCAAGACAAAACGTCAGCTTATTTAGTGCTGAAGTTTTTACAAATGAACTAAATAACTTCAACATCTTCTGCTGAAGTTTTTGAAAAGGTTTTACGACAAAACTATTGAATCCAGGACAAAACTTCAGCTAAAACATGCTTAAGTACAACAAATAGAGAACAAAACTTCAGCTAGTAGAATGCTTAAGTTCAGCAATTACAAACAACTTCAGGCTCGTCTTCTAGAATGCTGAAGTTTGTGTGATTGCCTTTGCTACTTCATGCCCGTATGCCTGAAGTTTATGCGAAAATTGGGTGTGCTTGCAATTTATTTTACAAATTTATAAGTTAAAACGTGACCCAAAAAACAAGTATAAGTGCAAATGCCCCTGGAGGCCGGGCTTTTTGACTTGTTTCGATAGCAGAGACAATATCACGGTCCAAGCCCATCTGCTAAAGAATTGTTTGTTCTGGCTCAACCTTTGGGATCTCAGGATTTTTTGTTATTTGGGCTTTATCCTAAAAACTATGGGATTTTTACTAGCTATATTGTATTAGACACTTATTTTGCCTATGTTTTCTACGTTTTATAATTTATAATAAGTATCTAATTTTTTCTTACAAATTATATAAGATTCTCCTTAAAAGGCTCTCACCCAATTACTAGTACCTTCAATTAAGGAATTTAATTATATCATTATTTTTTTCCCTTTCCTCTCCTCTCTTCTTTTTTTACATCAAATCGCTTAGAGCCCGTTTGGACATAAGAAAATTTTTACTTTTTTATGAAACCAGTGTTTTGGCCATAAATTTTTAAATTTTTACTTGAAAATGGATTTTGGGATTTTTTGAAAATTTGAAAAACTCCAAAAAGCTGTTTTTCAAAAATTTCACTCAGATCACTCACAAAACATAAAAAATAACCCGAAATTATATTCATGTCCAAACACAACTCTACTTTTCAAATATCATTTTTTTCTTGAATTTTTTTCCCACTTTTTCCCGAAATTTTACAATCTTATGTCCGAACGACCACTTAATCTACGCGAAGAATCTCCATCCCTCTCTTCCCACTGTCGCCGACAACTTTATATTATTAAAAAAATCGTCAATTGTATCGTTCTTTTACTAGGAGACCGGGCAACACTGAAAATGAAAAAAATATTCCAGAATTGTATGATAATTGTATTTGAATTGTATCAGATACATCAATCCTAAAACATAATTGTATCATACTTGTATCACAGTTGTATGTAATTTGTATCTGGTACATTAATACCCAAAATAATACTTAATACAAATATACAAGTATCATATATTTGTGATACATACTGCGAAATTCGTCACAAACTCACAACTGCTCGTAACAATATACAATAAATATATAATTATTATACATTTGTAGTATAATTCCTGCAACAATTACGATACATATACAATTATAATACATTCGTGACACATTTTTGAAAAATTGTGATACAGTTATGATCTTTGTCTTTTTCAAGTTTCAATCACAACTCTACTAAAAATCTAATATAAATGTATTATAAGTATATTAGTATTGTATCGACTATTGTTTTGGGTATTGATGTATCATATACAAGTCAAATACAATAAAGATTTTAGAAAGAAAGAAAACAAGATTCAAACTTACCCACAACTTGATTCTAGAGAAATATTCCGATTTTCGTCTGCATTGTATCAATAAGAAATAGAGATTTTTTGGTGATTAGTAAGAGAGAGAGAAATTTGGCTTGAAAATCTTTGGAAAAGGAAAAGATTCGAAATTTTGGGAGGGGAGGGAGGGTATAAAAATAAAAGAAAGATTTTGGTTGATTATTAAGAAAGAGAGAAAAAAATACAGAATCTTAAATCTAGGGAAAGGTTATTGGAAATGGGGTTGGTGTTATGTAACTGACATGCTAAATGTAACTACCTAACCGATCGTTTTGAATTCTAGCGCATCGCTCGGCGGTTTGAGGCCTTGGGTAACTTCAGTTCATGTTTTATTACTTGTACGGGTGATCGAAATTGAACTTCGAGGGGTTCAAAGTTAATTTGAAAAGAAAATTTTAATTTTGAAAGGTCTAAATTGGAAGATGATAGAAACTAAGCGTCCACCAAACAATATAGAGAAACCGGTTCTCTATCAGTTCCCACCGCAAGCAACAGACTGTAAAACCAAACAATATAGGAAACCAGGTTCCCTATGTGTTCCCACAGTAAATCGGCAGTAAATGAAGAACGCAGGATTTTTTACCTGAAAAATCCCTACTCAAGGAGATAAAAACCATGACCTACACTGGTAGGATTTCAACTTCACTAACTTGCAATACACCTATTACAAGCCACTTTGTAATGACTCTATTACAAAGACTTCAACATCACTAACTTGTAATACACCTATTACAAGTCACTTTGCAATGACTCTATTACAAAGACTTCAACATCACTAACTTGTAATACACCTATTACAAGTCACTTTGCAATGACTCTATTACAAAGACTTCAATTTCACTAACTTGTAATACCCCTATTACAAGCCACTTTGCAACACACTTATTGCAAAGACTTCAACCTATGACTAACTCTAGTCACAACACAAACTCAAATGTTTATGATTTACAAAAGATCTTCTATAGAAATGCTTCTAAGTAAGCTGGGTAGAAGTTACAAATGAAGAACATATAACAAAGACTCAATAAACTAAGGACTTAAGATATCTTCAGTCTTTGTACCTGGTCCTTGGTTATGTTGGTCTTCGTTCTTGATGCCCTTGAGAATCACTTGCAAGATTGACACACACTTGAGAGAATGCTTAATGAGTTCTTGAATGTGCAAGTGATTTGTTTTACCTTTGCTTAATGTTAATATCTCATTTGTGACATCACTTGGATGACGTAAGAAAGCTAGGTAAAGAGCATTCCCCATAAAGTTGACTGCTGCACTGTTTCTACACTGTAGCATGTGCAGGCAGCAACTTTACATCTGTGAAGAGTTGACTTGTACGATTACCCGGGAACTGGTAGAACCTGTTCCCTCAGTTGTTCCTTCGACTCTGAAGAGTTGATCCATATCCCAAACTGGATCCCAACCTGAAACCTTGTGATCTTAAGGTCTTGAGAATGTTTAAAGTTGTATTGTTGACTATACAATGACCGAGGGAACTGATCCATATCTGTTCCCTCAGTTGTTTTCTTATCTGATTTCATTGAGAATTGAACCAGACATCTGACTGGTTACTCTGAACGCAAGAGAACTAATTGTATCAGGTTCCTTATTTGGTTCTCTCATGAAGTTTGTCAAATCATCAAAACTAAAGAGGCATAACTTAACAATTTTCTCCTTTTTGATGATGACAAACTTAGGATTGATATTCCCACTGAGAACCAGATCTCGAAATTGTTCCCCCTGCGAGTCAGCCATATTCCCCATGAGAACCAGACCAAAGGAATTGATCACAACTGGTTCTTCAAGATTGTTTGGCAAATCATCAAAACACAAAATAACATAACTTATCAATTTTCCCCTTTTTGATGATGACAAACCCAAAATTAATGTTCCTCTTGAGAACCGGATTCCCCACACGTTTCCCTGCGGATCAGCTATAATTAACATGTTATCAGCAACGTTCAACGTCCCCCCTGCAAAGCAAAGCTATACATAACACAACAATTCAATTCGATTATGTTCCTCCCCCATGTTGACACCTATATAACTTCCCCCTTTTGGCATCGTTGAAAAGAATAACAGAAGAAGCACAACCAAAAAGAAGTTCAGTAACATTAACTCATGACACTTGAGCAACACAACATAAACAATAACAAGAACAACAAGTGAGTGTCATTGCACAAAATAGAGTGATTGCCCATAGTAGAGTAATTATAATAAAAGCACAGTAATGTCAACAACACATAATATGAAAATTTAAACAACTAAAGTACCAATGTCATCAAACATAGGGATAAAAAGAAGATAGGAATTCAAGGGAATTTGGAAGGAGTGAAAAACATGGATCACTAGGTAGCAGGAAAAAGTAAGGGGCTAAGGCCTCGATGAGATTGTCCATTCGTTCATTCACAACCTTTTGATCAATGATCATCTGCTCTCTTAGATCCTCCACCTATTTACCAATCTTTCATTCTCACCCTTATACTTAGCATTCTATTCCGCCAATGGTCCACGGGGATCTGGTTCTCTACCTATCTGAGCAGGCTAAACCATCAACCAGACCACCAAGAATCTCCCAAGCTTCTCCTCATCAAGAAAAAACTCATTTCCATGCACATATAGCATCAGAGTATCACATACAACATAGAAATTTTTACTTCTTCTTCATAAACGTTGGGACTTGGAGGAACAAAGAGGTGAATCTATTTTTTTGTGTGAAAATCAACAATGTCAAGAAGTTCCTCCATTTTTCAGCAATATCTGAGTCAACACTCTGCCTAACAACACGTTTTGAGACTTCAGAGTCTTCTACCTCTCCAAACCTGATAAGTCAACCTTTTGCTTATGAAGGAACCAAGTTCCTCACTCACACTACCTTTCTTTCCCTGAGAAGCCATGTCTCCCTCTTCTTCTTCTCAATCTGTTCACCCTTATCATCTGCTGTATTTTTCTCACCCAACTTTCTTTTCTCAATTGTTTTCCCACTTAAAGTCCCATCAAAATCTACCAAAGACCTCTTGGGTTTCGATTAAGATGAAGTTAGGATTTTGGGAGGTGACCGTGAACACCCAATTTTTGCTCCGCATGGAAATTACTCCTAAAAATAATCAAAAAATAACTTATAATGAATTTTAGGAACTTTTCTTTATTTATTTGCATTTCATGCATGTTTAATATTTTAAAATAATAGAAAAATCGTAAAAATTATCATATTTTTTCATTTCATGTAATCTTAGGTGTAATTCGCATTTTTAGAAATTAATTACCCTTTAATTGATAGATTAATATATATAAGTCACAAAAATATACATTAGCTTAATCAATTAGTTTATTAGTTAAAATGTTAATTAGGTCGTTTTGATAAAAGAAATTTAAATGGTAGTAAGATGACTATTTTTGAAAGATAAAATTTGCCCTTTGTTTCATATTGGCCTAATTTCAGGGCCCAAAATCCCAGGTCCAACCAAATTCCCCACATTCCAACCCTAATCTCCTCCTCTATATAATAGATACCTAAAGACCTAAAAAAGGGACATCAACCCCCCTCCCCCCCTGCAAAAAGGAACTGCGCCCTCACTCCCCCGGACCTTTCCTCTTCATTCTCCTCCTAAAATTGGAGACCTTCACCTACACACAAAAATAAGGACACATAGATACGGAGATAGAGTAGAAAAGGGAACAGCTCAAATACGAGCTACAAAAATCGTCCCTAAACAATCGAAAAATCCATCTAAAACCTAACTCCAAATCCTAGCGAAACAGCCGTCCTAACCTACCCAAAAATCACAAAAATTCAAGTTCAAAAATCAGCCAAAAAACCTCCAAAACACCATTGTTTCAGTCCGAAGTCCAGCTAAAAATAACCAAAAATGAACTCAAAATCAACCGGAGTTTAGTCGAGTTTTTCTAAGTCGACTTCGAGTTTTTCGAGTATCCAGCGAGTGGGTATTGACAGAGATTCGATCGAAGAGGTGTGTTCCAGATATGGCTAGTAGCTATTGATTTTTGTATGTGAAGTTTCATTTTGAATTAAAGAAAAGTGTCATCTTGAGGTGCATTCTCAATCCTTCCTCTGTTATTTTGCCCCTTTTTAAATTTGTGTATAGTTTTGCTATAAGATTTGGATGAATAATGAATTTTTTTCCTTTGAATGTATGTGTTTTATTGTGAGAAGTTCGTTGCTGATTTTTGTTTAAATCTGCTAATGGGTAACTTATTCCTAGATTCTAGTTCTTATTACTGTTGGAAACACAATTCATTTGATTTTTTTTTCTTACCCATGTTGTAGTTATACATCTTATTCTAGAGTTTTTGTTGTTTGATTTTATATGAAGAATCAAAGCAGCACAGATAAAAGTGGTATTAACTTTGACGAGTTGGTGATATGATTGTACAACGTAGGAGTAAAATATGTATAAACCTTGGTGTCAGGACTTGTACCAAACGTTGGTAAGAGCAACTGACTGGTATTTGGGATATAAATGTGATGAACTAGCATAAAGTGACTAATATTTTGAGACAGGAGGAGTAAATAGCTTTAGGCGCGATTTTAATTTATTATCGTGATTATGTATACGTTTGCGTAACATAATTACGATTCATAAAAAATAAACTTTGTAGAATGCTTAGGCCTGTCCTTAGCTAGTTTATCATTGCAGATGTTTGTACGTTCCATTGACGTATTTAAGGTCCCCAAAATTAAAATCAAAGTATACGTTTACGTAACTTTGAATGAAAACAACTAAAATATACCTTTTTCTCAAATTGCGTATACGTTTACGTAACACAAATAAGACTAAAATAAACACTCGTAGAGACACTTTTAGGAACGAATTTCTAAAAAAATTGGAATTACGTACACGCCTGCGTGACGTGATTCCGATTTCTTTTTGACAACAAAATAAAAATACGCGCTTGCGCACTTTATTTATCTCATTAAATGAGTTCAGTGTCAAGAATTGTGTACATGTGCGCGTGACATAATTTTAGACACATTTTAACTCTACGGGTTTTACGCATACTTGACCCGCCTCAAACAATTCTTTGAATACAAAAGAATAATAAAAGCGGTAAAGATATAAATGCACATAGGTATAAAAGCAATAATTAAATAATTTAGGACAAGTTTAATCATTAAGCGACCCCGCTAGAACCACGGAACTCGGGAATGTCTAACACCTTCTCTCGGGGTAACAGAATTCCTTACCTTTATTTCTGGTTCGCAGACAATTTAAATAGAGTCAAAATTCCTCGGTTTGGGATTATAAATAAGTAAATGGTGTCCCGGGACACCGTAAAAAATCCGGGTGGCGACTCTGAATAAAATAAATCCCAAAAATCGAATAATGTCACTTAAAGTGGGAAAACTCCCTTATTACTCCTACCAGGTGAAAAAGGAGGTGTGACAGCTCTGGCGACTCTGTTGGGGATTAGAACCCAGAATCTCTGGTTCAGGGTTCAAGAATTCGAGCTTTTTATGTGATTTTACTTGGCTTTGTTGAATTGTGATATTACTGTATTTTTGTGCGCTCAATGTGCTAATTGTCATTTATTTTCTGCTTTGATATTTGTTTGAACTGTATTTAAACTGCCTTCTTACGCCTCCCTTCTGAGTCTTCTAAAAATTGGTGCACACGTTCGCGTGGCCCGCCTTTCTGTTAGAGGTCATACCAAGTAAGAAGTACGGGGATGGACTAGCCACTAGGCCAGATAGCCTTTCGTGCTACTGGTCGTCGCTCCCACCCCGACTCGAGTTGTCCGCTCGGGTAAACAAGGTCTATAACAAAAACCCCAGGTTTAACCCTAGAATGACAAAACCTCATGCTGAATTCCTAGTAGGAACGATTATCTACATCACGTGCATTTTGACTTAGGGGACTCAACGCAGGGTTTAAGTCCGTCTAGGACAGGGGTACCCGAAGCAAAAAAGACCATCATGATGCATCCTATCTTCTATGTGCGCATTATTTGTCTTGGCTTATTTATTGACCGGCTAAATAAAGAAAGAGAATAACAGAAAAACGAAGAGTGGGGTAGGATAGAAATTTATCCGATTTTGGAAACCCCGATATTTTAAAATGCCTCAGAACTCTACCAAAATTTCGGAAGAAAAGAAAAAGGAGAAAATTTCAAAAATCAAAAATAAGTTAATATCCTGTTTTTCCGGTTATGTCAAAACTGGCAGAACTATGCGGGTCTGATTCTCACCTGGTGTGAGATACGTAGGCAAACCTCATCGGTTCCGGCCCCTATTTTTACAAAAATCCAAAAATATTTTCCTTTATTTCCTTCGTTAGAATTTTTTTTATAGAAAATCTCAAATCAAGTAATAAGAAATTCTTTTTAAAAACTCAAAAAATATTTTCTTCGAAGAAACCTTTCATTAAAAAATAAAGAAGACAAATCAAATCAAAATCCAAAAAAATATTTTCTACCTTTTATTTTTCACAATTTAAAAAAAAAAATAGAAAATCGAAAAAATATATATTTTCCTTTACTTTCTTCTATGGAACGTCTTTCTTTGAGACTCCAGTTTTCAAAAATCCAAAAAGAATATATATATATATTTTCCTTTACTTCCTTCTTTAGAAAGTCGTTTCCCCCAATTTTCAAGAAATTCAAAAAATAATTCCTTTAATTACTTCTTTAGAAGTCTTTCCTTAAAAAAAATTCCAAATAATAAAAATTTAAAGCAAAAATATTTTCTTTCATTTTAAAAATCTTTCATTCGAAAAGAAAAGAAAATCAAAATCCAAAAAAATATATTTTCTACCTTCTTTTAAAAGTCTTTTCCCAAAAATTCAAAAAAAAACAAATAAAGAAATCCAAAAATATTTTCATCCTTCTTTCGAAAATTGAAAAGAAAATTCAAGGTTCAAAAATATTTTCTTTAGAAGTATTTCTTTCATAAATTCAAAATGAAAGTCCAAAAAATCCAAAAAAAAAAATTCTTTTCTTCTTTAGAAGTTTTCCTTTTGAAAATCCAAAAAAAATAAAAAAATAAAAGCAAAATAAAAAAAACATAAATTCTTTCTTCTTTAAAAGTCTTTTCTTTTCAAAAATCCTTAAAAGAATATCTAAATCCAAAAATAATTTTTTTAAGTCTTTGTTTCGAAAATAATATATACGAAAAAAAAAAAATCAAAATCCAAAAAGAAAAACAAAACAAAACAAAAGAGTTGGTTTATTTACTTTATTCTCAATCTTCCCGAACTACGCAAGATCTGATTCATGCAGCGTCATGATTCGTAGGCAATCCCCATAGGATTCGATCATAACCATAAAAATTAAAAAGAGTGAGAGAAAAAGAAAGTGAAAAAAGGGAAAAAGAAAAAGAAAGAATGATAACAATAAGGACCGACTGAATCCACTCTAACATGTTTGTATTTTGAATTGTGAAAAAAGTTTGAGGTGGTCGGTTTGTGGTAAGCTGCAACACATCCATAATTCACAAAGTCCAAGAGAAAATGCCAATGACAACTGACATCGAAGCTGTTACGAGTGGTCATGAGACTCAGGGTCAGAGGGTTCAATAAGAGTCTACCATGGTTAAGGAAAATAGAGTTTTGAAACAGAAAATGATAGAAATGTGTCAAGCATGGGCTAATGGCCACATACCGCCTGTTTCTATTCATGGTGTCCCAGAGTTCACATCCGTCTCGACTACTACCATTCCAGTCTCATTGTCTGATCAATTCTATCCACCTGGGTTCAGTCCTTATCCCAACTGTACAACTACTGCTGGAACTTCTGTTACGTGCTCCCAAAGTGTGTCATTGACAACCAATCAGACAACCGCTGCTGTTATGCCCGTCTTCACTATCCCACAGCCAACAGCGGTACAGAACAAAGGTCATGAATCACAATTTGCTACCCATCAAGAGCAATATCACTCTCCTGAGTACCATTCGTACCTATTTGATCTTCCTGAAAAGATTGAGAAGCCTTCCCAAAAGATGACACAGGAAGAAATGACCCAAAGAGTGAAAAGCTTAGAACAACAGTTGAAAAACATGCAAGGGTTGGCAGGGCAAAAGAGTATTGCCTTCAAGGATCTATGTATGTTCCCCGATGTCCACTTGCCACCTGGTTTCAAGACCCCCAAATCTGAAATGTATGATGGACATAGAGACCCCATAGCCCACCTGAAAAGGTATTGCAATCAGCTAAGAGGTGCGGGAAGAAATGAAGAATTGCTAATGACTTATTTTGGGGAAAGCCTTACAGGGGTAGCCTCTGAATGGTTTACGGATCAAGACACATCTCGCTGGTATGTCTGGGACGACATGGCTCAGGCCTTTGTCAAACAGTTCCAATACAACATCGACATTGCCCCGGACCGCAATTCCCTTTCAAACCTGAAGAAGAAACCAACTGAAAGTTTCAGGGAATATGCCATTAAATGGAGAGAGAAAGCGGCCAGAGTTAAGCCACCCATGGATGACCATGAGCTAATCACTGTCTTCCTTCAGTCTCAAGAGCCAGATTATTTTCAAAACATGATGTCCGCAGTTGGCAAATCTTTCTCGGAAGCAATCAAAATGGGAGAAATGGTTGAAAATGGTCTTAAGACAGGCAAAATTATAAGCCAAGCAGTTCTCAAAGACACAACTCAAGCTGTCCAAATTGAATCTGGTAATTTTAGTGACATGAATGAGAAAGATGAATAAATCATGATGGCATCAGGGTTGAGAAGATGTCCTAGGAGAACATCTCGAAGGTATGACCAGCCTCGTCTGTTTCCCGATGATTCCCCTGAGCAATCCTATCCCCCTCAGAACCCAAAATACTCTTTTGCTCCAGCTGAGTATGTTGTCCAGCCACCAAGACACCCTAGAAGGCGAGCATCGCAAAATCTCCACCAGCCTCCACAGAATTTCCAAATGCCCTATAACCCACATCCAAGCAAGGGGTATAGAGGAGAACAAAGGTTGAAAGATAATTTTACACCAATAGGAGAGTCATATGCAAGCTTGTTTGAGAAATTAAAGTATTATGACATGATTGCACCTATTCCTCCAAATCATGTGGATCCACGTGCAAGAAGCTTTGACCCTTCTAAAAGGTGTGAATACCATTACAATGCCCAGGGGCACGATGTTGAAAGTTGTCGGGATTTGAAAAGAGAAATAGAAAGGATGATCCAGGAAAACCTGATTGTGATCCAAGACAGTGACACCCAGAATATCACGCAGAATCCTTTACCTGCACATGATGATGCATACTTTGTGGGGATGACAGGGAGTATGAGAATCCTCTCGGGAACTCGCTGACTGAAGTTAATGATTTTGAAATTGGAGAAGGCTCTGCTGATTCTGATGAGCAAATTTGTGGCTAAATATCAAGCTTAGCAATTGAAAAGTCATTCCCTCCTCACGAGGAAGGAATCTTGGTATCTTGTTTTGATGTTTTTTTCTGTTATCTGGGTTGTTTCAGGGTTGTGATCCAGATTTTATTTGTTTTATTGAGTCAAACCCTTCTATCCCTTTGTTCTATTTGTGTGAGTTTGTCAGTCTGTTTTGTTGTTATTTTCATTAGCCGGGTTATTTTAGGGTTATAACTTGGATTTTAGGTTGTTTGTCTTGTTGTTTACTCAATAAAATACAATTTGTCCTTTTGTGTCATTCCATGCTTAGTTCTTTTCCCGCTAGTTTTAGTGATATGACATGCATGCGGAAATTTTGGCCAGATCTTAAAAACTGATTTAGTCTTGAATGAGATAAGTGAGAAAGAGACACTTTTGAGGACGAATAAAGAGTTGAAATACTTTGGAATTAAGGTTGAGTAAAATTCACCTTCAAATCATTGTGAAGATCGGGCTTGAGGATATTGAATCAACTGAAGCTTGGTCGAAATTTTGACATTAATGGATGGAAAGTGTCTTTCGACCACGACACACCAAGAAAATAGACATGTTCATCAATGTTGTGATCATAAAAAGATAATATGTTTTGGCATTTTCGAGGCTGGGAGGCCCTTTTTCTGCTATCTAAACACTTTATACCCTTCTCTACCCCCTTTTGAGCCGGTGTTATTTTTCTTTGACCCCCCTCTTTTGGAATCAGGTTTAGAGTCAAAAGCCAAAAAACAAACAAAGAAAATGAAAACAAAAAGTGAAAATGAAAAAAAAATGAAAAGAAAAGTCCATGCCCCAAGAGTACAAACTGGGGCAACTCTTAGAAGGTTAAAATGAAAAAAAAAAGAGAAGAAAAGAACAGTCGAAGTCCATGCCCCCAGAAAATAAAAGTTGGGGCAACTTGTTTTGAAAAAAAAAACAAAAGAAAAATGAGAAAAGAAAAAAAAAGAAAAACATGAGAAAAGAAAGAACAATGAAAAAATATAAGTTAGGTCAGATGTTTGAACTATGTTAGACCCGATTCCTTATTAAAAAAAGGATACATAGGCAGCCTTACACGGTTCGGTCCAACCAAATAAAAGTCAAAAAAAAGGGAAAAAGAAAAATCCAGAAAAAATCTCCAGTAGCTAAAACTGGGGCAGAAATTTTATTTCACTTTAAAAAGAGTCGATTCCAAGAGTTGTACGTTTATAACCCCTCATTCTGAGTCTACTTTCAGCCTTCATGCCAATCCTCCTTTCCAACCCTATCCAAAAGCCTTCCAAATAAAGACCTCCTGATATGCCTTAAAGAATGTCAAGAGAAGCATGCAATGAACAATGGTTGTTACACGACATAGAATACTGTCAAGTTGCTCACAAAAGAAAAAAAAAAGAAAAAATGAGAGAGTCTTACTAGTGAAAACCCTTACGGGCACTGTAAGGCGATGGTAAGTAGAGATAAATAAATGAGAGAGACTTGTTGGTAAAAACCCCTCGTGGCACCACTAGTCGAAAGTGAGTCGTGAAGCTGATGCAAAGGATTTGACACGAACAAGCCCGACTTCAAAGTCATAAGAATGATAAAAGGAAAGATTTTGTCAGTTTGATAGATCGGCCATTAAGTCCAAAATGCATGTCATGATCATTAAGGCTAGTTACCGCAAAATAAAAAAAATAAAAAAATAAAAAAAGAGAAAAAAAATAACTCTTCCTTCTGTCCTTCCGACAAGAGCATTTCTTGTTAATACTTGTTTCTTTGCGTCATTGTGTCCTTCACTCTGAGTCAGTCATTGTCAAAACGAGCAAGAAAAGATTTCAAAATCTGCTATCAGCTTTTCAGTTGCACAAAAGTGAATTTGGACAGCCAACATGCATTGAGGATTCATGCAGGGGAATCCCCCAAAAGATCCCTGTCAGCCTACTTGGCGCAAGCAAAGATAACTGGTGATTCCCTTTGACAGTTAAATTGCTCCAAAAGGCAAAAACCCATTCAAGATATCAGAAAAGGTCGCCTAAGCAAAGATATCCTGTTGGGATAAGGCTGACTGAGCCACAAATACAAATGACACTGAGTGTGAAACAATCAGGGTTGATGCAGAGCAAAAGTGTCATGAAACCGACTCAAGCTGATCGAGAAAAAGCCAAGCTGCTCAGGATTCAAGGCCACAAACCGACCACCACTTTCAAAATTGACAAAATTTTCTTTGTTTGAAACAGGAACAAAGCAGTACAAAAGTTTGCTCAAAGACAAAAAAAAAGAGAAGAACCGACAAAGGTAAGTTTATCAAATCTTTTCCTTTATCTGTGTGCATAAAATCTTGCCATTGCTCTTCGAATTTTCCTCCTAGGATAAAATGTCCTAGTCTGATGGATTCTCCAACAAAAATCTTAGTCTGATGAGTTTTCTCCTAAGATAGAAAACATAGTCTGATGAATTTTCTCTTAGGATCGAAATCTTAGTCTGATGAATCTTTCTCCTAAGATACCAAAAAAAAACCTAGTCTGATGAATTTTCTCCTAGGACAGAAATCTTAGTCTGATGAATATTTCTCCTAAGATAACCAAAAAAAAAGAGGACCTAGTCTGATGAATTTTCTCCTAGGATCAAAATCTTAGTCTGATGAATTTTTTCTCCTAAGATAAGAACACCTAGTCTGATGAATTTTCTCCTAGGACAAGAAATCTTAGTCTGATGAATCTTTCTCCTAAGATAATAATAAAATACCTAGTCTGATGAATTCTCTCCTAGGATCGAAATCTTAGTCTGACGAATCTTTCTCTTAAGATAGAAGACCTAGTCTGATGAAATTTCTCCTAGGATCAAAATCTTAGTCTGATGAATCTTTCTCCTAAGATACGAAAAAAAAGAAAAACAAATCTTAGTCTGATGAATCTTTCTCCTAAGATAACAAAAAAAAAAAAAGACCTAGTCTGATGAATCTTTCTCCTAGGACAAAAATCTTAGTCTGATGAATCTTTCTCCTAAGATAAGAAGACCTAGTCTGATGAATTTTTCTCCAAGGATAAAAATCTTAGTCTGATGAATCTTTCTCCTAAGATAGAAGACCTAGTCTGATGAACTTTCTCCTAGGACAGAAATATTAGTCTGATGAATCTTTCTCCTAAGATAACAATAAAAAAGACCTAGTCTGATGAATTTTTCTCCTAAAATACCAAAAAAAAGACCTAGTCTGATGAATTTTTACATAGGATAATTTAAAAAAAAAAAAGCAAAAAAGAAGAAGAAGTCTTGTTCTAGAAAATAAAAATAGTTTATTTATGTCCTCGGAAAATAAGCATTAGGGAATTTTGTTTAAAAGAATGGTTGGTTAAAAAAAAAATTGAAATTGAAAAAAAAAATCCTTCTTGGTTCGTTTAGACATAGGGTCTCCACTCCCTAGTCTCATTTTCAATATAGGATCTTCACTCCCTAGTTGATGCCAACATAGGGTATACACTCCCTAGTTGATGCCGACATAGGGTATACACTCCCTAGTTGATGATTTTCCAACATAGGGTCTCCAATCCCTAGTTGATGAATTTCCAACATAGGGACTCCACTCCCTAGTCGATGCCAGCATAAGCTGATTGTCACGACCCAAAACCGGTCCAGGTCGTGATGGCGCCTAACGACGAGGTTAGGCAAGCCAACGAACAACAATAACAATGAAAGTGCGGAATACAATAACAACATGTGGTAAGGCCGTAAAAACAAGCTGAACCACAGCTAGGCCCAATACATATACAACCCCGATAACTACGACAAGTGTGTGCCAGGACTAGTGTCACAGTGTCAACGGACGACTACATAGATACAACATCTAAAATATACATATACAAAAATATACAAGCCGCAGTCTGGAACAAAAGACTGAGCAAAAT
>MDKH01230530.1:0-21169 GCA_005239495.1 Nicotiana undulata | reverse complement strand
CAGAGTGCAGAAAACTTAAGCAAAAAGATAAAGACAATATTTAGAGTGATTAAGACTTAATTTAACCTTTTACAACTCAAAAGCTATAGTGTAGTTCATTAAAGACATGCTACTCAAAAAACAATTGTTTTCTCCTCCTTATGTGAAAGAAAAAACTCAAAATTTTGTTTATTGGCTTCACCCTTTAGTTTACTGTGTCTTTTTGTGAAAATGGGTGAAACATGAGAGACTAGAATGGTTGCACGAGACTTTGTAAGTAGTAAATAAAGTAGTCGTTAATAAAATGAAGAAATTTGTGGACGGCCAATTATATACTTACCAATTTGTTTATTTATTTTACATTTTATGTTACTATTGTTTGATTAATATAGAGTTTATGTAGCTGATTTAATGCCAAATGGTAGTCTTGATAAGGCATTATTTAGGTGTTGCTTCAGACTTAGCAAATTTACATCAAGAATGTGAAAATCAAGTAATTCATAGGGATATTAAAATTCATATGAACCTGGCCGGACCGTTGAGCTTTGAAATAATCTAATCCAATCCAATCACCAACAACACATCAACTCAGCAAGCGGCCAAGCGAGACGCCCAAATCGGACTTCGGAGACGGAAAAATATGGAAATGGTGACTGCCTGACTGAAGAATTCAACTTGATTATAAAAAGAAAATAAATAAATAATCAACAAAATATACATCTATTTCTAATTTCTGCTAAGACTTCATGCAATATCTGAAATTCAAGATGAGAGTGAAAGTTTTTGGTTACGTACTTGCGTAGTTGCGTTGCGTCGTCGTCAACTCGTCGTGCGTGGCCGCCTGGCCGGCGTGTGGGTGAAGCTTGAAGGTGAAATCTGATTCTCGATGAAATTGAAAATGAGATTGAGAGAGAAAGAGAACTGCTACTAAGTGTAAGTGCTAACCCCTAATTTCCTAACTTCTAAGCGTTACTGCCTGTCTGCCTTTAGAGAATTAGAGTTTAGGTTAGGGTGAGGACTGAGGTGAGGTGAGGCCGTGAGGGGTCTGGCCGTCTGGGCCCTGGGGATTAATGTAGGGGTGGGCTTCGCGGTGGGCTTCGCGGTGGGCTTGGGGGTGTCACCTGGGGTTGGGCCTGGGTGGGTACTGGGTAGATGATTAGATTATAGGCAGCAGGGTCCAAAAAAAAATCCATATAATTTCGGTATACCGAAATACCGAAATTTTAAAATCTTAATACCGAAAACCGAACCGAAATACCGAAATACCAAAAATGTAATACCGAATTAGACCAAAATACAGAAAAAAACCAAAACCGAAATACCGAATTAATTCGGTTCGGTTCGGAATTCGGTTTTCCGGATTTTATGCCCACCCCTAATCCCAATAATGTTCCACCAACCTCCTAATAAGGTGAATAGCTTCCGTAGTAGAACACCCATGCATGAACTCGAACTGATTATTGGATATAGACACTGTCCTTCTCAAACTCACTTCTACCACCCTCTCCCAAACTTTCATGGTACGACTCAGTAATTGGATACTCATATAGTTATTACAACTCTAGATATCACCTTTATTCTTGTACAACGGAACCACCGTACTCCACCTCCAGTACTCCGGACGATGCATAAGCAGATATGAATTAAAATAGGATGACACATATGAATAAGTAGAGCCTGGATCAAATAACACCTAGGCATCCCTATGGAAAAGCGGAACAATACCTGTAATGGCGACATTACATGGATCTGCCTCAGGTCTAGTTGGAAATGCATAAAAATGGGGTTGGGCCCCACCACCCTGACCTCCGCCTCTCGGACGGTCTCTAGCTGGCTTGCCACCACCTCTAGCAGACTGACCCTTGCCTCTAGATGGTTGAGCGGGTGGTGGAGCAACTAGTGCCGGAACCATGGCACGAGAACCCTAATGCGGTATGCTGACCTGTGACCTAGGGAAAAACCTCGCGACGTGCCTCAGATCTCCATAAGTATAACAAGTCCTCGGCTGTTGTGACGGCTGACCCCGGAACGACCTTGTCCACCTTAATAACCAACTCGATAACTCTGGATCGGAGGTGCACTAATGAGAGCTGAAGGTGCACATTAGGCTAGCTGTTGAGCATGAGATCCATAAGAACCACGACTACCCGAAGAATCGTGGGATGCCTGAAGTGCTGGATGAATCGGCCTGGGAGAATGGCCTTTACCAAATGAACCCCTGCCTCCAGATGAGGCACCACTGAAACCATCAAACTTACTAGGCCTCTTCTCAGATACCGCTTCTCTACCCTGACCACGAATCATCTCGATTCTTCTAGCAATCGTTATTGCCCTCTGGAAAGAAATATCATCCCTAGTCTCCTTGGCCATCTATATCCTGATACCAAAAGCAAGACTATCAATGAATCTCTTCACTCTTTCCCTCTCAGTAGGAAGCAAGACAACTGCATAGCGAGCTAAATCCATGAATATGGTCTCATACTGGGTAACTGTCATGCTACCCTGCTGAAAGCGCTCAAACTGCCTGTGGTACTCCTCTCTCAGAGTAAAAGGAATGAACTTCTCCAAAAATAGTTGCGAAAACGGATCACAAATGAATGGCGGTGAACCAGCTGGTCTTCCCCGCACATAATCCTACCACTACCTCTTGGCAGAACCGATCATCTAAAATACTATAAAGTCGACTCCATTGGACTCCACAATACCCATGTTGAGCAACACCTCGTGGAAACGATCGATGAAATCCTATAGGTTCTCAGAAGGTTTGCCACAAAAGCGAATAGGAAATGAATTGGTGAACTTGTCCAATCTCATCAATCCTTCAGAAGACATCGCGAGCCTCTCTCCAGTCTGTGTCGCAACAATAGGCTGATCCACTCAAACTGGCGGAACTACAGGAGTCTGATATCTGTAAGCCACATGCTTTGGTGTATGAGTAGCGGGAGTCTGTGCTCCTCCCCCAGCCTGAGAGAAAACTTGTGCCACCAAGAATGCACCGGTCAGGGCCTGGCTCTCTATAAGGATCACCAAGCAGACTAGAGCATCCTGAACTACAAGGTTACAATAAACCTCTCGGCGACCTGAGCTGGTCCAACTAGAACAGTTTAGGAACCTCCTCTTATTGCTCGATTTGAGGTTCCAGAATAGGTGCTGTTGTACGTGGTCTAGGCTGAGCTCTGCCTCAACCTCTAGCTCTAGCTCGACCTCTACCCCTTGTAGTGGTAGCAACCTGGGCCCCGACTCCTAACCCACCGCGACTCTTGACCCACCATAGATGTTGTGCCTGTCACCATTTGCGGGAGAACAATAATGGAATGATTCAAAGGTTAGTGAAGGAATAAAATCGCACGATATAGAAAGAAAGAAGTGAAATTTTCCTAAAGCTCTATACCCTCTAGAAGATATGTATAGACGTCTCCGTACGGATTCTCCAGACTCTACTAAGATTGCTCATGACTCGTGAGACCTAAGCAACCCAGTGAGACAAAAACAATAATAATATAAATCAGTAAAAGTCTGAAGTAGATTGATAAAATACCAAAAGACGTGATCTAATCATATCCCAGAAACTGAAGTCACGAATACATGGGCATCTAGAGTATAATAGATAAATTCTGACAAAGATACAACTATTTGAAATTAAATAAATAGTAAACTAGATAAAGAAGGGGACTTCAAGGCTGCGGACGTCGTGCAACTATACTCAAGTCCCCAATGCAGCTAAATCCGAGCAGAGACACCACTAGACACCATTGGTACCAATACCAGTATCTACACAAGAAGTACATACGTGTACCATGAGTACAACCGACTCAATATACTCTATAAGTGTCGAGCCTAATCCTGACGAGGTAGCGACGAGGCTATGACAAGACACCTACGTAAATCATGTACAAGTATATATACAAAGCAACAAAATAACAAGTAGGACAATTAAAATTATTGACTGGGAGGGGGCATGTAGAAAGGGAAGTACAAAAACAAAGGCAAGTACAAAATCACCGAATAACCTTTTTTCTGAAAAGAAACAATAACAATAATCCAAACAATTAAATCATCAATCCGGAATCCAAGTAAAGCAAACAAATCAGTAATGATACGGCATCATCTTTCGTGCTTTTACTCTCGCCCTCACCATGTAATATTGTAAATAAAATATCACGACATAACCCTTTATGCTCTTACTCTCAACCTCATCCTTCGTGATTTATTCCTCACAATCTCTCAATAAATAATATTGTATGCAAATAAGGCTTGGCAACACCATTCGTGCTTTTCACTCTTCCTCACAAAGCAATAACATTAATCCAAATAACAATACAAGGTGGGAAGCTATTTCACTTCAATCTCGGTGTAGTGATAATTCATCTCAACTTTTAAAATTCCAACAACTTCAAAATAAGCCATATATTGAAGATATAAAGAAGTAATAATATAACTACGACATGAAAAACATAATCATGGAAAAGACATAATACAATAAAATAATTTTCACCCGCATGCTTTAACCCGATAACAATGTATATATACTCGTCACTTCAAATATACGTCATTTTCATATTCATGTTGCAATTAGACCAACAAGTCCTAATCCCTGAAGTCAAAGTTAACCACGACATGTACCTCACTCTGCAACCAAGTCAATCAACCAACCACGAACTTACTTTTTGAACTAGCCTCCAAACTAACCAAATCTAACCAATTATCGATCAAACAATTTCAAAATAAGCTTTAGAAACTAATCACGAGTGAAAAAAATTCAATCTTTAATGAATTTGAAAAAAGTCAAAGTCAAAACCAGGATCTCTTGGTCAAAATCTGAGATTCGGACCAAAACACGATTACCCATTCACTCTCGAGCCCGGTTATGTAATTTGTTTTGAAATTCGGCCGTAATTTGTGTACTAAATCTTAATTGCACAAAATCTCCAATTTCTACCCTAATCCCTAATCTCTGCCATGGAAATCCTAGATTTGATGTTGAAAACACATGAAAAGTATTGGTTAATTGAAAGAAAATATATTAAAGTTACTTACCAATGATTTTAGGTAAAAATATCTTCTAAAAAACTGCCTCTAGAGTTTTAGGGTTGAGAAATAGTATAAAATATGCTAAGTCCCGATTTTTTCCACTTTTTCCCAGCTGCGGATATCGAAAATACGAGAAACATGTCGCAAAAGTGAATTGCGTCCCCAATAGTTACAATTGCGACAAAAACATTGCAAATGCGATCTCCCATCCAACCGCAAATGTGATCAAAGGTTCGCATTTGCGAACTTGTCTAAGTCCAGGGCTCAGTCGCAAATGCGACCAAGCCATCACATATGCGAATCGTGGGATGTGGGCAATTGCAAACATTTCTTTGCAAAAGCGAAGACTACCTTGCCCAGTCCCCCACCGCAATTGCGAGCTCGACTTTGCAAAAGCGGGGTTCGCAAATTGTGAACAACTTTTCGCAATCGCAAGGCTTGCAGCCCAGCACCAGAACTGAAGCACACTAACAGTACTTACACTATCCAAACTCATCTGAAACTCACTCGAGCCCCTCGGGCTCCAAACCAAACGTGCACACATGTATAATAACATTATACGAATTTGCTCACGTGATCAAAATACTAAGATAACATCTAAAACTACAAATCAGACATCAAAATGAGTGAAATTCAAAGGAAAACTCAAGAACATCTAGAATCACAACTAAGCGTCTGAATCCTATCAAACTAACTCCGATTCGCACAAAATTTTGCAAACAAGTTTCAAATGGCAAAACGAGATATAACAAGTCCCAAAATTAAAATTCAAACCCGATAGCCATATAGTCAACCTGCGGTCAAACCTAGGAAATTTCCAAACTTTAAAATTCTAACCTTATGCAAAACAAGTCAAATTAACCTAGGGACCTCTAAATTTAATTCCGGACATACGTCCAAGTCCAAAATTAGAATACAGACCTACCGAAGTCATCAAGACACCGACCCAAAGTCGTTTACATAAGATATTGACTGTAGTCAACTCAAGTTACTTTTAAAGCAAAAAAATCATATTTCTTTAATTTTTACGTAAAAACTTTTCAAAAATAACACGGACTGCGCACGTAAATCGAAAAAAATCAAGTAGAGCTAATAGAGGTCTCAAATTACGAAAATAAGGGCTACTACTCAAAATGACATATTAAATCATCACAATAATTAAATCCTAATTGGTGTAGAAAACTCCCAGTGCTAGTGCTTTAAATTTTTATTTTACGTAATGCTTTATCTTTTTAAATAAAAAAAGTTACATGGCTGCTTATTAGTTGAAAAAAACAAAAGGAGGGGTCAACATATTTTTAGTAGCAGAGATGAGGATGCTGAGATGGATGTGTGGGTGTACTAGGAGAGATAAGAATAATAATGAAGCTATCCGGGACAGAGTAGGAGTAGCCTCCGTGGAGGACAAAATACGGGAGTCGAGGCTGAGATGGTTCGAACATGTTAAGAGAAGAAACATTGATGCTCCTGTCAGGAGGTGTGAGAGGTTGGCCATGGAGAATTTGAGAAGAGGTCGAGGTAGGCCTAAGAAGTACTGGGGAGAGGTGATTAGACAGGACATGGCGCTGCTTCAGCTCACTGAGGACATGACTCTTGATAGGAGGGTGTGGAGGGGCGAGGATTAAGGTAGAAGGTTAGTGGGTAGTTTTTAGTTGTTCACCTATAGTCTTAGTAGCATCCATTTCCCTTCATATTCTTAGATTTTTATTACGTTATGTAGTTTTGTTCGCCTCAGGTATTATAATCCTCATTGCTATTATTTGGTACTACTTATCCTTTATCTCTTCCTTTTTCTTTTCTCTTCCTTCTTTTTCCCTTCCTTGCTTTCCTTTCTTCTTGCCCTTCCTGAGCCGAGGATCTATTGAAAACAACCTCTCCACCTGCATTAAGTAGGGGTAAGATCTGCGTACAAACTATCCTCTCCAGATCCCACCTGTTAAGATCATACTGGGTTTGTTGTTGTTGTAACATACTTTTAAACCATTCCTATATAAATTAACAGGTCCAACTAACATGAATTAATTTTTGGAATGAAATTTAGCGTGTCTGAATGAAAGAGACTTATAGCTCAAACTCGTCAATTCTTCATCAAAATTACTTGCTATAAACAACTGCGAAGGGTTCAATATTAATTGACTCTTTTTCACTCTTCATGGTAATTTTCTTTCTTCCGCTTCAAAATTCTTAGGTTCCAAGTTGAACAAACTAATTTCAGTAGGTATGATTGTTTTCGCTTTTGGTTAGATAGTTTTATTTTAATTTGCAGTATCTATAGAGTTAACTACTTAACGTGGCGTCTAAAGAGCTAATAACAGAAGTCCCAAATACATACTACATACGACATCAAAAGGAGTGCACGATCAAGTTCTCCGAGTTGTTTTCTAAGCCGAAAAATCTTTGTCACAAGAGTACTACTTCTTCAACCAGTGGCTTTTATATTCATGCCTTAAGTACCAGAATGCTTAGATATGATTATGATAATGGTTGTGAAACAATACTTGGCATTGAGGACCTGGAAACTTGGGTCTATTATGAAGGCTCCCTATAGTTAATTTCTTTCTTTTTTTATTTTCATTATGTAATTTGTGCCAATAGTTTATAATAATTATGGTAAAAAATTCTGTGGGGATGGATTGTGAAAAGGGAGGGATACTACGCATGCTATAGTTATTAAAGGGTAGAAAAAATGTCCTTGGGTTTATATTTTTGATTGCGCAATAAAAACCATGTTTAGGATTCATGCATGCATTATAAACCATGCCTCTTAGGTCCCATGTCTATTGTTTTCAGCATATGCATTCTTATATCGCTTATAAATTTCTGTGTTAAAACATGCTAATAATTAGTACTTTGCCATTATGTAATACGCTGCCATGTACATTTAGAAATCATGTTTATAGGATAAATAACGGCAACAAAACTATTGTTATGTGATTCTGTTCATATCAACATGTTCTGAAATATAACCTAGAAATCCCGCCTTAGGATAAATGTGCTAACAAAACTACAATCATGTCTTACCATGCCTACGCACTTAAAGATCCTGTTGTAGGTATACAACATTAAAAACTATCATCAATGCTATTTCTGAAACTGTGTATAATGCTATGATGCGCACTTAGAAATCCTGTTTAAGTCATTATGCATCATCTTATAGGATCGTGTTCAATTAACTACACTTAGCCTAAAAACAGATATGTAAAAATAATCACCCTGTTCTAATAAACTGGAAATCAGTCTTTGAATATTTGTAACATTTAGAATTGCATGTTATTAGGTATAAAAATCTGGAATTATTAATAAGGTTGAGTAAATGTTGCATGTCATCCTATACCTAGGCAAGCCTTAGGCGATCAACTTTAAAATATAACCAGAATTGTCTTTGTCATTATGTTTAACTATCAGCATGTTAAAATCAGTAGGCAAGCCTGATTAGGACTTCCTCTCTGAGTTATGTAATGAATCTGCCTCTGCTATTATCACTTAGACACCATGCCTAGGATCTGAATCTGGACCTTAATTGTGTATGAGACATGCTGTTTATGTGTACTGTGTGTGGAGGAATACTTGAGCCTTTATATGTTTTCCATGCTTTTTCCCTATCTGCAGTCCTACTTGTTTATTATATATCGCCTTAGCATTTTCACCTTTAAAAACCTGAGGGTCTGCCTCACACCTCCCTTATAGGATAGAAGTCCCAAAATCCTCCGGGACTGATAGGAAAGGGACGGGTAACAACATGCAATAGAGTTCGTGACCAACACGCGCTTTAGTTACCTTCACGAGGTGGGAAAGGGTAGAATATGGACATGATGACCGGTGCGCTAATGCCACGTGTAGCCCCTCTTTGAGAAGTGTCATACCGGGTATTGCATTGATGTGATCCATATTATAAACAAACCTAGGACATCCCTTTACTCTTCATAAAGTGTGCTTAGATTGTAATTCTCTTAAAAAGCTAGTTTCTCATTAATTTTTCTTCAAACATCTGTACTTAGACTTAAATCCCCTATTATGTGAGCGTTATTTGTCATATTTGCTAAACTGTACAAATTCACAAAACAGTTGTTTGGCCGGGAACCACACTTGTGGATCCTGAAGGGTGCCTAACACCTTCCCCTTAGGATAATTTCGAGCCCTTACCCTGTCTCTGGTTATCAACGTAGTTATAAATGAACCTTTTGGTGCCCTAACGCACCTCAAAATAGTTAGGTGGCGGCTCTTCAAAACGCAAAACCTCTTTCCCAAAAGGAATGAGTTGTCTCAACCAAATGTCATAAACCCGATTTCGCGAGAAAAAGGGGGCGCGACATTTATTACTAATGTACTTATGATGTTTTGACACTCTGAGCTCATTTATGTGTTTCTGATATAAATTAGTGATTTCCTGTTTCTCATAATGGTGTACACATTATTGTTTTGAGAGGTTACAAGATAAGTCTCAATGAGATATTATTGTGGACCATAATATTTATAGCTTATGGACCCGGTACGATGAGTTGCTAATGTTGTAGTATATGGAAGGGATTATGTAGACATATTATATATAACCGTCATAACTCACATTTAGTAGTTTATCGTATTTTGATGTTTATGATGGACATTATAGAAGAGATTTGTTTATGCGCAGTTAATGTTTATATTATTAAATAATATGAAGTGATTATTGGGCCAAGTGGGAGAATGTAAGTTATTTTCCTACGTGTATGTGGCCCAATAGGTTTAAGACTCATAATTAATATTTAATTAATGAATAAATCTCATCCGTCCGATCGGTTACTTGATGAACGTCCAAGATTAAATGAGAACTTCTATAAATTGGTCATCTCCCCACCCATTAGGGTTACGGTACTTTTCTTTCTTTCCTCCCGTCACTAAAGGCGGCCCTAATATAAAGTTAGGGCAAGGGACCGAGAAACCAATTTCAGTTAACGCTTCCGTTTCACGATAATGACCTATGATTTAGGTATATTTTCTATAACGATTATATGTAAGATTATCATGTTCAAGATCCGACAATTAAGTTTATGTTAACATAGAATAACTAATTCATATTTTCCTACTATTTAGAAGCGGGAATAAGCAGGTCTTGGCCGTCCTGCTTTGAGGGGCAACGAATACTTTTGTCTTTGATTGCTAAACTGCAATTGATTCATATGGCATACGTGGGCTTAATCAGATTGAAATTCCCCCCTTATCATCCGCCGTATAAAGACAAATCGCTAAGAATTATATTTTTGCCCTTCATGTTATGTATTGACCGTATAGCTCTAGGCCATTAATGTAAATTCATTAGCTCAGTAGGCAGCAGGCAGCAGGCAGTAGCGCCAGTATGATTACTTCCACTTTTCCTCTTCACTTATCCATCAATTCTTCCATGGCTAATAATGGTGAGAATGAGTATGGCGTAAATAAGAAATTCAAGCGTTCGTAAATTTTTGGTTCGAATTTTGTTTTCGTATCTGATCTTATTGTCTTAAGTTAGTATGACTTTAATTTTAATAGGTAAACACCAGCGTCTCTATTTTCTTTTAGTTTTACTTGCGATGTTTTGAATCTTGGAGATTTAACTTTGTTCATTTAAAATTTAAAGCTAATTAGTGGCATGTTGTTACGCTCTCTGTTTTCCATGTCCCGTTTCTCTCTTTTCATGGTTTAATTTTAAGTTTCTTCTGTTTCAACTCTGTCAAACTGCACTAAGAAAGGAGTTGCGTTTGATATTTGCATTAGAGGTGCTACAGAAATTGCTCGGAAGAAACTGCGAATATTTTGTGGACTCTATTAGGATAAACCCAGTTAATTTTGGCTGCTCAATCAAACCTTTGAATAGGATGTTTCCAGTTTGGCTAGCCATATAATGCAATTAATGCACGATTTTATTTCACTTACCTTCTTTCTTAAACTGCACATTTAAATCACTCTTTGGATAACCTTCCTCCATATTAGTAATAGCTCTTGCGGTTGCTTCATAGAGCTATCTTCACTGGCCTCGCTACATCTTCTCAGTAAATTTCTTACTGTAAAAAGTTGGCTGATTTTAGTTTTGAACAAAAGTCAAATTCGCTATTTAAGATCAATATTTTTATATTTTTCCTTAGTTTTGGTTGGAAGAAAAAAAATTAAAACTGCACGTCTTCGCTCTTCCTACTCTTTTTTACTTCACAATTTATAAAATATTTTATTATTCATGACGAAATTGTATAAGGCTAGCGATTTTCTTGACTCGATGTGAATGTCATGTACTAACTTTAGGTTAGTTTACCCGGTGAATAATAAGTTTTTATTTTCTTGGACCATTCCTTGCATATTGCTGCAAGGTAAGGTTACCAGGGGAATAAAATTAGGCTTTACAATATTGTCAAAAATTAATGAGTTGCTGGTATTTTACTAATATGTGTCGCTGTATATATTTATATTTGACTACACTCCTTTTTTGGGTACTATTTGCATACCCTTAATTGATGTTTTAACTTAAATTGTTCAAGCATATTTCCAGTCAAATTATTGTCCAAATATATATGATCCATGAAGACTAAGAGGCAACATTCCCAACTACAACTAAAGATCCAATCATGAGTGCAAATGTTAATTTCTCACCATATCTGGTTTGTTTTGCCCAATGAATCAGGTTGTTGAAACTGTTAGTTTGATAACTTGCTTACTAATCAATTGACTAAGTGATAACTGATGAATGACTCCTTTGTAATTGTTTTTTTACTGGTTTTAGAAGTTTCTCATGGAATATCACCTAATTTTTTTTAGTGGACTGCATATGCTTTATTTGATTCTCACTGGTTAGATAGTTGAAATCTTGCTGGTACAGGCAGAGCAGAGCATGGCGTCTTCTTATTTGCTGGTTTACACGGAGCAGTATGGATCTCTAATTTCGTAGTTTTTTTTTTTTATAACTTAGATGCCTTGAAACATATACCTTAACATAGTTTAATGGGAAAATGGAGATTACTACACCTGGAGAAAAAACTACTACTATATAATATGGGCTTTACTATAATATTAAACTGATTTTAGAGGAAGTAACATGTTCTTTTTGTTTTTGTCGGTATGCTTTAAAGATGAAAAGAAAAATTGTTCGTCACTTACAGGATTTTTGTTATGTTCATTATAAGTCTGGTGTGCTTTAAAGAGTAAAAATTAAAAATTAGCCACCCCACTCTACAATAATTATGTTTTGGTTTAGTTAGGTGTTTCAATTTAAAGTAGAATAATGTGCAAACGTGTCACCGTATAATCTTACATTTCATTTAACTAGAATTTAGTAATAGAAAGAAACAACTGAAGGATGTTCCACATAAAGATTAGTTTTATTATCAGCAAATATTGCTTTTGTGTCGGTTTCTAATTTCATTAGTTAAATCCACTTATACTTTTTATATTATTGCTTTTTCCATTTAGAGGTTGTAGATGTATTTCCACATGTCTTAAATGTCAAGCTTAACGCTTCTTAAGGTGAATGTTCTTTGGGGCTTGACCAACAAGTACAACTTTTAATATGATTATGAAGTTACTTCTTGTACATTATGTTTGTGGGTGCTTCTGTGCAGCAATTCTAATGTTTAATGGTAAAAGGTAGAAAGAATACCCATCCCGCGAGGATGTGTAAGCAAAATAATGACCGAAGATTGAGAGGCACTACGAGGAGCAAACAAAGTTATATGTGGTAGCTAATACCAATAGAAAGACTTATTTGTTATCCTTGGACCCGGTTTATAAAGGCAGGTGAAAAAGGATGTCATGCACCGAGGTTTTCTTTGTGATAAAGATGTGGCTATGCACTGGACATTCATGAACTACAAGATAAAATAAGCATAAAAACAATTTGTTATGTGATTTTACCACTTCCGGATAATTCATATATATGGACATCCAATGTGTTATGAGTTGATACTTCATTGTATCAAATGTATTTCCATTCTCTTTGCAACTTATAATATGTGCATTATTTGCAGTGCTGCTGTTGTATTTGGTCCTGCAATATCTCTCTTTGGACAATTTGCTTACCTGGTTGTTAACGGTATTACTTCCATATTCTTTAATACACCACGAAAGATATTTCTGCTTAAGGCTAACTATGCATTCTTCTTTGTCTTGAAAATTCTTAAGGTCTTTTTCCTCCATATGGCCCATCAAATTGCTGCAGGTATAGTGGACCAAAGTGGTGCTGCTTCGTGTTGACCAGTCCTAATTTGTACCACCATTGAAGGAGGAGGATTGTACTCTTCGGGAAGCACCATTTCACGTCCAGTAAGTTAAGGGTAAAATAATACAACTAACTAGAAACCTCATAATGGAGAAAAAGGTGATCGTTGTCTTCCTCGTGGTCACGGCAATGAGGGCACATGTTACTTAGTTGTATACTCCTCCTTTGAAGATATCTTTAAGTCCAGCCTCCTAAGAAGCTAACCAAATAAAACACTTTGCCTTGTACGGAGCTTTGCTCTTCCGAAGATTTTTCATGGCGAATTGGAGTTTGTTTTGCTTGTGGTGCTGAGAGTAGTTTCTGACTGACCACTTTGTTGTGTCATGTCCAACAGAACTGATCACTTTGCGAAGTAAGAGAGGGAGAACCGACAAGAAACTGCAGAAGGGAGATTTATAATGTTTGGCCTACTATATTTTTCTGTCCATGTGTCTCTTGTATTAATTTAGATATTATTCGTTTTATCGTCTGTGAACTATTAAGAGCACCAGTAGATTATACTGTTTGAATCATTATGTCCAATTTCATTGGAAGAGGAACTTCATGTTCCATATTATAATTATGTATTTGATTGCACTTTTGGTTGGATTGGATGTTTAGAATAAATAATACTTTGTGCAGACACAATAATGTTTTCTAACTAAAGAAAATAGAGGTATCATTTTTTCTTATGACTTGTAAAATAATACAGGCTTCAGGCTCCTTTCACATCAGAACGGAGAACTTAATGGCTAGCAAGGTTACCAGCTGTTTTGTATAGGAAACATCCAACAAAAAATTCAATAGCAAATCATGAACACTGAAAATGTGTGATCTGTTGTAGATCATGTCATGATGGTAGGGAAACAAAATGATGTAGTTTGCGGTTCAATCTTACCGTTGATTTTAATTCATGAAGTTGCTTGAACTTAAGGACATGGTAACGGAATTGAGTAAATAGGCATTAGTATGGTCAGGGGTGAAGATTATCCACTCTATTAAGAAGAGAGTGATTGTCTTTGAAATAGACATTATAACCAAAGGAACCAAATAGATGGGGATCATCCCAAAGGCTTGCCTTGCCGCCTTATTCTTATTCCTTTCCTTTTATTTTCTTTTCTTTCCTTGAGATGCAATATGAATTTTGGGGACCTTCATATTGTGTTTTCCATGTGAAATCATATTTTGTTTCAAAACAGAACATCGTCATTGCAAAACTTGCGAAAAGTTTTGAGATTCTTTTAATTGTCAACTGATCATAGAGAAAAAGCAGTGCTCTTTTTCTCTTCATTTAATTGACTGACTCTTTCATTTGCTGCCATGCTTCAAAATCGATGATACCTCCAAACAAAGGGTGATAACAGAACCTGTTTGACATGGAGTATATTACTTGAATGATCAACTCGACTCTGTGTAAAAGATGAAGTGAATAACTTTTCATAGATTGTATGTTTCTTTTAGTGCTCTGTTGGAATGAATAAAAAAGAAATATTCAAAGCAGTACATAACTATCTAAAATGGAATTTGATACGATGCTACAAGATGTTCGATAATAGAACTGAAAACATATCTAAGCAGACTTGGAAGGTGACTTAAAAGGCCGAAAGACATGGGGAAATGAGGAACATTAATGTGCAATAATTGTTCACGTCAAATAGAGAAGTTGAAAATAATAATCAAAACATTTTTTCAGCTCTACAATATCATTTGACAACTTTGTGAGGTATTCACTATAATTAGACAGGGTATGATTAAGTCACAGACTATTGGTTTGCAGGAGTTGGATCAAGTCACAGCAGTGAAGAAGACATGGAGCATAATTCTTCCATGAAAGTCGAAGTTTGAGGTATTTTCAATGCAAAACAAGCCATAAAGAAGTTGAAGTATAGGTTTAGGATTATTGGGAGTGCATAAGGAGAATGTGACTCGAAATTATTATTTATTTCTAATTAAAGTTAGTAATGTTATGTCTTGAGTTTGGGCCCGGGCTAGCCTCCCACGAGTATAGCTTATACATGAATAAAGGACAAACAATAAAATCATCCTTGTCTTTTTTCGAGAAGCCAATAAATATCAAGCATCCAAGGGCGTAATTGTAACTCATTGCCTTTTATTTTGAAAAATAAATAAATGATTTAATTGATATCTTGTATATTAAATTTTAGTACAATACCAAAAAATAATCAATGCTGTTGCTACTTTTTTGTCGCTCTTTTTCTTTTTCCTCTTCAGTAATCAAACTTAATTTTAGCTATGACCAACTGGAACATCCAGAGTGCCAGTACCTTTGATCATTATTATTTAAGGACAATAGTAATAGACAAAATAAATGTTATACGTTACTTTGTACAAATGTTTCAACATGTTATATTATTTAAATGATATTGAGATATTTTCCTTTCACCATAATTTTTTGCAGAAAGTAGAAGGTAGTAACAATAATTACATGGGACCCTTTTTCTTTGCTATAATTACAGAGGAGGTAGAAATTAGAATGGCTTGAAAAAGTTAGCTGTGTATTAGAAAGGAACTATAAAATTTTCCAACAGAAAAAGAGAACATGTGACTTATCTCTAGACTAGATATAGGGGTTTGTTATACTTGTAATTATTTTCCTGGTAACAATAGTGTACTATAATTACCAAAAAATGGCATAAGATTCTATTGAGGTTTCACTGTATGGTCTTTCTTTCTTCTTTTTCTAAAGTGATTGTTTTTAATATTGTTATTATTTGAACTAGTCAGTTAGTAAAATTATAAAATGAGGGAGCTTTTTATAATGTTGAAAACCTCTATAGTGGGTTGTTTGGAGAATAAAAGTTCAATATTGGAAAATGGAGGGAAAATGACACCACATGGCCGGTCGGTTGATTAATCAGAAATGGCCCAAACTCCTAACTTATTTGAACTTCACGTATATGGAGTAGCATATGTTATTGCGTCAGTCCCCGTCATGTACCACGATTCAAAATCCAACTAGTCGTGATGTCATCTAACTCAATCCATCAGGTAAGCCAAATAACAACTATCTAATGCTAATGAAATTTAATAAGACAATTAAGTAAAAGAAAATATATGTATCTTATACATTTCCCAAGGACTTGTAGTACAAATCATGAGCTTCGAAGATTTAAAATTTACAAAGGTGGAATGAAATAAAGTACATCATCTGTTTAAAATATACATGAACAAATTAAAATTCTGGAGCTACCAAGATCAAGAGATAGCTATGACCGAAACATAGGTACATTTTCAAATTCAGCTCCCGTCGAACACAACAACATCAGCATCCAACATGTACACGCAAGGTACAGAAGTGTAGTATGAGTACAACCGACCCCATGTACTCAATAAGTAACAAACCTAACCTTAGGTTGAAAGTAGTGGCGAAATGAAACAGAGGTTAGAGTCCAACACCAATAACCAGTAACAGTGTATAACAATAATGATAGTAACACAAGTAATAACTCTGCGATAAAAATGCTCATCCCGTTCACAGTTCCGAAAAAAAATAGTCATTTACTTTTTCAAATATTATAGTAAAACTCAGATCTTTTGCCGAAATCACCAAAAATATGAGTAAGTCTGAACATTGTGATTTTTTCCAAAACTTTCAACAAAAAATAAGAAATTTCTTTATCAGATGGCATGAGGAAAATACGTCTCTATGACTGCATGTCAATTTGTATGAGAAGTCATGAATCACGTGATACCGTACAACGTGAGAAAAATACATCTTTATGCATGTATGTCAAGTGTACATGTCGAATGTGATGTAACTTAGTGGTAAAATCATATGCATACTCTCAGTATATCAATTCACTCAGTCCTCCCAGTCACTCAGTCTTTACAGTCACTTAGTCCTCACAGTTACTCAGTCCTCAGAGTCAATCAATCATCCCAATCACTCGGCACTCGCAGTCGGTAGGTACCTACGCTCACTGGGAGTGTGTACAGACTCCGGAGGGGCTCCTTTAGCCCAAGCCCTATAATAAGACAATCATGGCATAAATCGAAATAACATGTTGCGATGTGCAGCCCGCTCCCATAAATATCACTCACAAACAGACCCTCGGCCTCACTCAATGATCAATCTCAACAGTTTCTCGGGCTCACAAAGTCATGAAAGATCAACCCAAAAATAATGATGTGATGTATTAATAAATAGTAGTGATGACTGAGATATGATATGTAGATGAATGCATACGACTGAGTATGTAATTTCAATAAAAACAGGTAACTCAAAAGCAGAAATGACCCTAGTGGATCCCAACAGGATAAGCATATAGCATACATCGATTTCTAACACGAGATCAATTAATCTAGGACGTAGAGATCTCATGGATACAAATAAGATTAAGTGACTACACAATATCACATAAATAACCGAGTCACAATTCACACGGTGCACGCCCACACGTCCGTCACCTAGCAGGTGCGTCACCTCAACACCAAACACATATCACGTATATTCGGGGTTCATACCTGTTGTTTTAGATTTCAATACTACACAATATTATAAGTTAATTCTGCAGTACCCAATTTTCGAGTACTGTCTAATAAGAAGAACCTAGTTCTTCTTAGTATACTACTGTTTGCGGAATAATAAAGCAGTAATAGTAAAGACACAGGGATTTTTACGTGAAAAACACCTGGCTCAAAAGGTGAAAAAACCCACGACCTACTCCTCAGTAGGATTTTCTCAAACACTTCACTAAAACCACTGAGCCAAACGGACTTACAAAATAAACTCTTTTGTAATCCTAGGACTAACTCTAATCCTCTTTGTATCAACTAGCCTCTAGCTAATTTCTACAGAATTCAAGCTAACTCTAACTTGAACAATTTGTACCTATTACAATTGCTTCTAAGTAAGCTGATAAGATACAATATTGAAACTCCTACTACAATCAACTAGACTCAATACACAAATAATGGAACTGTTTCTTCTAGTTGAACTGTAGCCTTTGTATTGCACGACAATTCTGCTTGCAAAATATCTCTGGGACTTTTGCTTCAGATCTTGATTCACTTTAGTACTTGTGCGTCACTTCTTTCAGCAGTAATACATTGATTATTTATAGAGTCCGTTTGTTGAGTACATGATTCAAATATGATCCAACTCTTCCTAAGTAAACGAGTTTGATTGTAACTCAACTTCCTTCCTCTACTTATGTCCTAGCTGAAATCAACTTCTGTCATCTTTATCAGTTTGCAACCTTTTCGTATTAGGAGACATTCTCTTAGTTCTTTGATACTCATCAATCACTGATATCTCCTAGACTTGTACGATTCTTGTGCCAACTGCTTCGTTCAGATGTATCTGCTCTGATGGACCTGGTTCAACTTGTCACTATTTGTCAATCTTCAAAACCCATTCAGTGACATGGGCCAACAAATTCCCCCTTTTTGATGATGACAAACTCTGTGCTTTTATCCTGTAAACACTTTAAACACTATGTATATTTTTAAGCATTAATCATCAAGAACCAGGGTCATTAGGTTATAAATATCACTTTTTTTTGGAAAGATTTTGAAAACACAATCAATCTTCCCCCTTTTGGCATCATCGAAAAGTTGCAAAATGATACTTACCAGATTTTTTAATTCTTACTCATGGCCAATTTAGGCAACTGCAGGTGCAAACATGATTAATCAACACAAGAAATAAATAATGTAAGCTAAATTAGAAATTGAGACATTTTTAAAACAACAAGCTTTCATTGATTAACAGTGATGATCAGCACCAAAACAGATTAAAATCAATAACAGCCAAAACATGAGCAAGACAAAAATAAAAACTGAAACTAAAAACAGGTAAACATCCAAACTGGGTCATAGATGGTATTCGAGTGGGTGGCACTGAACATTCCTAAGGCTGGGGTGGTGCAGATGAGGCTGGATTCTTGGTTTGTAGAAGAGACAACATTTGATGTAAGACACCTTCGTTTTTCTCCTTCTCCTTAGCCAACTCAGCTTTGAGAGCATCACGCTCAGCTTCCACCTCAATCAAGTGAGACTTCAATCGAAGGATCTCCATATCCTTTAACTCGCTTTCTTGCACCAGGGTGCGGACCTTGCTGTTGACTGGTTGCTTCCGAGATGAACCAGGTTCATCTTCCGGGGCGTTGAAAATATAATCACAAGACAACATAGTGTCCTTTCCAAAGTAATCCTTAGCAGTAGCCATCTCAGCCTTCTTTGTAGGAACTCCAAAATGAGCAAGAACTGCAGTCAGAATAAAGCCATAGGGGATTGCATGGTCTTTGGTGCCATTCACCACTCTGTCCAAGAGATGGATGATAAAAGCTGGCCAATTGATCTGCTTGCCTCTGTACAGACACTCCATGAGGGTTAAGTCCATGTAGTTAGCAATGTGTCGTCGTTCTTGTCTGGGCAACAGGAATTTGATCACAAATTCAAAGAACAACTTGTGCTCAGGCTTCATCTCACTTTTGAACACGGCCCTGGGTTCTATCTCCTTCTCATTGTTGCAGAAGAATCGGGTAATATTGATATCTGAGGACATTCCATCTAAGTAAGGCCATCTCTGCCTTGTATAGTCGTCATAGCCCTCAGATGGAATGTCTAGAATGACTCCTAGTTCTTGAGCATCAAAGGAGACTTCAACTCCCTTGACCAATGAGGTAACCCTACCTCCAATCACTGTTGCATTCCCCATGAACTCTACAATCTCATTCCTGACCAGCCTGCCTTCCATGCGAAGGACCATGTCCTTCCAGCCCTGCACTGCTAGAAAATCCAGTAAAAACCTCATACCAGGCTCCTCCAAAACCTTCAACAGCTTCCCCTTCAAGATATGTCTCTTTCCAAACATGGAAACTCTGTCAATAGACAATTCTCCAACCTCCTTCTCTTCATCTCCACTCCATTCAGGATCATCATCCCTCTCAACAATCTGAACTTTCTTCTTTGACTTTACTTTAGACCTTGTCCTCGTAGATGTACTCGCAGAGGTAGCAGACACAGGTTCTGGCTTCTTTGTGGAAGTCTTAGCCTTTTTGGGCTTGGGTGTCTTGATCACCACTGGAGCAACCTCCTCTTTTTGTTGGACCAGGTCCAACACCTCATTATCAGCAATAGCCTCAACAGGCTCCCCCACTTTCGCTTTCCCTTTCTCTGCCTTTTTTCTTTTGCTTTCTTGCAAAGCTTTTTCTAGCTTCTCCTCTTCTTCTCGAATAGTATTTCTCGTAGCTCGTACCCTTAGAACAGGTACACCAACAGACTCATCAGTTTTCCTTTTCTTTGAGGAAACTGGTTGGGTCCACCACAGACCTAACCAGCGCAAATCTATTTTCAGAATTTAACACAGAGGTAACTTCAGTATTACCTTTCTCAGCACTGGACGAACCAGGTACATCGTCTTCATGTGCTGATTTGAACGATTCACTGGACAAATCTGGTTTGGGTTCTTCTTCAGCCTGTAATAAATCTTCCAAGAACTTTTCTCGTGAACCTGAAGCCACAAATTTGCGTGCAAGAACCTTGACACGATGGGGTTTGGGGGCTGGGGTAGGGTTTGCTGTGGGTTCAGGGGCATCATGGTGTTCAGAGGTTTCAGGTGTCTCAGAGGATTCAGAACTATAGACCGGTGGAGAATCAGACTCATATACTCCTTCATCGTAGTCACGATTTTGAGAATCAGATGAAGCAGACGGCATGGTTTTAAATTTTAGAGAGAAAATGAAGAGAGGCCAAAAGGTAGTAGAGATTTGGGTGTTAAGTGACTTGAACATGGTTCGTCTATTGCTTTATTCACAATGGGTAATGATGGCCTATTTATAACTTGTGGCTGGGGTGATTACAACGGAAGTGTATTAATACAAGTAGGATACTAATCGATTAAGGACTGTCAGTGGTTGGACATTGATTAGACTATTTCTTTCCCCCTAAAACTAGGCTAATTTAATATGACGGAGCTTCTTGAAACTGGTTCATTAT
>ML270782.1:0-46987 GCA_005239495.1 Nicotiana undulata | reverse complement strand
GGGGGGGGGGGGGGTGATTTGTGTGGTGTCCAATTTTCGAGTGTAATCTCTATAGAAGAACCTTGTTCTTCTTGGTGTTCCAACTTCTACTATTTGCGGAAAATTAATTGCAGAAATTAAAGAACACAACAATTTTACGTGGAAAAAACCTGGCTCAAAAGGTAAAAAAACCACGACCTACTTCCCTGTAGGATTTTCCCAAACTCTTCAACAACTCTGAACCAAACAGCATTTACAAAATAAACTCTTTTGTAAACCTAAGGATTAACTCTAACCCTTTGTGGCAACCTAACCTCTAGCTAATTGCGACAAACTTCAAGTTAACTCTAACTTGAAAAATGTGTACCTATTACAATTGCTTCTAAATAAAGTTGAAAGATACAATATTAAATCACCTACTACAACCAACTAGAATAAAAAAGACAACAGATGGAACTGGATCTTCTAGCTGGTTCAAGTAGCTTTTGTGTCGCACAAGGATTCTGCTTGCAAAATTGCTTTGGTCATTTTGCTTTCAATTCTTGTTTCACTTCTGTCTTGTATGATCAAATCTTCAGCAGGAATGCTTCAACATTTTATAGCGCAAGTAGTTGAGATGTTGTTGTTTAGTTCTAGTTCAACTCTTCCTTGGTGGAAAAGTTTGTGTTAATCTCAACTTCCTCGATTGTTTCTTTCCTTGTTGAATTCGAACCCTATCTTCTTATCACTTTGCAACCTTTTCGCTTTAGGAGACAACCTCTTAGTTCACAGATAATTCACAAATCATGTTTATCTCCTGTGCATGAACGCTTCTTGTGCCAATGGGTCTGTTTGCCCTGATGGACCTGGTTCAATTGGGTAGGCATTTGTCAATCTTCAAAACCATACAGTGACTTGGTTAAACAAGAACCAATCCGGAGGGAACACGTGGCTGGAGCATTAAATGGAAGTGACAAGCGACGCCTATGTTCAGAGAAGGATACAATATTTCGAGGTAAAGCGGCGGCAAAATATTCCCGCCATAAATACGTATCCACTTACCAAATATTAATCGATAAATAATGGTAAGTGGGGGACTATCTGTATTGGTAAAAAAGCGTTTCACACGTATGATGATCCTTGATGACTCAGCCGGCTACGTGGAACTAGGAAAACATGACAGCTGGATATAATTCTATAAAGAGATACGGAACAAAGAGCACGGGTCAATAAACATATGAGGTAATCAGCTACGGGAAACTCAACCTGATTGAGACAAGGAAGAGACACGGTCAGAATGAATCCGGACAGAGCTACGGGCAGATTCAGAGATCCTCAATTAATGACTCACACGTTACACAACCTTCACGCAACAGTTACATCTACTCTTTGTAACGTCCCATTAATGTAATAATTAGTCATTAATGAGCGATCATTGTAAGAGGTAGACGTTATATTAAGAAATTCCCTATATAAGGGAAGATAATATAACTTTTAAAGATCATCTGAACTACGAATACAATACATTTTACTTTTCTGCGCATCATATCATTGTCCATTTACTTATTCCTTTTTACTTATCATTATTTCCTTGATTATCAGAAACCCGAGTTTATCCTAAAAATAACTTTAGTCAAAGGATGTAATTCTTTTGGTTAAACAAAATCGATACCGATCTGCCCGATATCTTATCGGGTGGATAGCAGATTAATATATTTAAAAGCCGATAGCCGATAAGCCAAACCGTTAAGAGTAAATAACCGCCCAATCCGCCCGATAAGCAGCCCTAGTATGATCCAAGTACTGACCGTATACGACTGAAATCGGAGGAGTCCGATTTCGGGGTCTTTGTATCTCCAAGCCCGAGCTCGAAGGGTTCGAAGTAAAGTTCGAGTTCGATATCAGAATGTACACTTTGAGAAAGCACATCGAGGACCCGTCACGACCTACCTCGAGCCAGTGCAAAATTGATGACAGTCAATAAAAAACGGGAATTTACCAAGGACACATGGTTAGGGCAGATAAGATTTGTTAGAGATAGTATAAATTCATACTAGGCCGTTATACAGCTGTACCAATAATATTCTTTGTTATTATTAGAAATTTACCATATTAAGGTTTCCCCCTCCTATATATAAGGGACCCCAATCATTTTGTAAGGGGATCATTCACTGCAATAGAACATTATACTCTGCTATTCTCGTTAATTGTGCTCAAGAATATTCTTCAACTTTATTATTTTTCATTCTTTATTGCTACTTACTGGCCTCGAGACCTCAAAAATATTGAGCTCGAGGCCCCAATTCCTTTGGCAAAACTGGTTTGGTTATCACATTTTCCTTACTTACACTTAATATTTCTTGCTTATCTACTAGTATTGAAATAAATCACGTATTTTTAGAACAACAAATCAAATATAATTGTTAACACCATTTTCGAGGTAAACAGTTTGGTGCCCACCGTGGGGCTAAAGATAATAGTGATTATTTTGGTGCTCGTTTTCTGATAACATACGTTATTCTTCACACTTTTTCTTGTCCAAAGATTCTTTGATTTCAGGTCAAAAAATGTTTAACACTGCAAACGCATCCGAGCATGGAAACAACGGAGTTGGATTTCATGGAGAAAATAGTGCAACAACTTCAGGGACCGGTGTACCACCGCTAAACCCTAGGGTGGCACCAGCACCAAACCCTATCGACGTAGGCTCACACATTGTTTTGCATGCTTTGGGTACTGACGTTGAAGGAAGTGTACGCAGAGGCGTCCACCCTGACACCCAAAGAACACATGCTCGAGAAGAAGTCAACCTACAATTAATATTTGAAATTAACAAGTTGCTATCGCTCAGCTACAGAGTCCGAAAAAGACTCCGAGCACAACAAGACCAAAAATAGGTCCTCGAGTTGAGCCAGCTCCAGAAAGATCAAGCGATAATGGATTAGGAACATACCCCACTATCAAGAGGATGCTCGAGGAACTCACTAAAAGTGTCGAGTCAAGAGAAAAGAAGATAGAGGACAACGACAAAAAAGTGGAAACCTACAACTCGAGGGTCGACCAGATCCCGGGAGCACCTCCGGTATTGAAAGGACTGGATTCGAAGAAGTTTGTACAGAAATCATTCCCACCGAGTGCGGCTACGAAGACCATTCCGAAGAAGTTTCGGATGCCCGACAACCCAAAATACAAAGGGACCACAGATCCCAACGAGCATATTACCAAATATACTTGCGGGTATAAAAGGAAATGATTTAATGGATGATGAGATCGAGTCCGTCCTATTGAAGAAATCTGGAGAAACCTTGTCCAAAGGGGATATGATGTGGTACCATAACCTGCCCCCAAACTCAATAGATTCGTTTGCCATGTTGGCAGACTCATTTGTAAAGGCATATGCTGGTACCATAAAAGTTGCTACGAGAAAGTCTGATGTTTTCATAATCAAACAAAGAGAGAACGAGATGCTAAGAGAATTTGTATCCCATTTCCAGATGGAACGAATGGAATTACCACCAGTCTCCGATGATTGGGCCATCCAAGCCTTCACTCATAGGCTGAATGAACGAAGCTATATAGCTTCGAGGCAGCTGAAACAAAACTTGCTTGAGTATCCTGCCGTAACTTGGGTTGATGTGCATAATAGGTATCAGTCGAAAATACGGGTCGAGGATGACTAATTGGGATCCTCCTCGGGCTCAGTGTATCCAAGCAGGCTACCTGCAAAGGAATCGAGAAATGTAGAAAGGGGGCCGAGGCCAAACAAGAAAAGGTATCAGTCGTACATTGAATACCGAAGAAACACTTCGAGGCGTAACATACCTCGAAACGATCGAAGAGCGGATCGAGGCCAAAATTCCTGGGGACTCATGAGCAAAACCGGGGTTGACAGGCACTCAGGACCATTGGAAGCACCCTGATTATCGGAGTAAAAATTCAACATCGATGCCTCAGACATCATATCAGCCATTTGCAAGATCAGTGACACAAGATGGACCAAGCCCATATAGACTGGTCCCACTTAGAGGAATCCCAACGTGATGTGCAAGTATCATGATACTCATGGTCATAGGACCGAGGACTGCAGATAGCTTTGAGAGGAGGTAGCCCGATTGTTCAATGAGGGGCACCTTGAGAGTTCCTCAATGACCGGGCCAAGAACCATTTTCGAGAGAGAGATGCAAACAGGAAGAATGAACCAGAAGATCCCTAGCACGTCATTCACATGATCATCGGAGGAGTCGACATCCCACATGGACCCATATTCAAACGAACAAAAGTGTCCATCACAAGGGAGAAACGGACTCGGGACTACCTATCCGAGGACACCCTTACATTCAGCGAGGAGGACATTGAGGCCTTACCTCAGCCTCATAATGATGCACTGGTAATTTCTATCCTTTTAATTAAAGTTCAATTTAAGCGTGTGCTCATGGATCCGGGTAGTTAGACCAATATAGTTAGGTCGAGGGTCGTAGAGTAACTGGGGCTGCTCGACTAAATCATACACGCCTCTCGAGTCCTGAATGGATTCAACATGGCGGGTGACACAACGAAGAGGGAAATAATCCTCCCATTCAACGTGGTTGGAACCATACAAGACACCAAGTTTCATGTCATCGAAGGTGACATGAGGTACAATGCTTTACTTGGAAGGCCATGGATTCATAGCATGAGGGCAGTGCCATCAACCCTTCATCAAATGATGAAGTTCCCAACGAAGGATGGCATGAAAACAATGTACGGAGAGCAACATGCAGCCAAGGAGATGTTCGCAGTACACGACGTGGCACATGTATCGGCACCATCTACCTCAGAGAATCCAAAAGACAAACAGGTAGCCAAATAGCAATCACAGCCCATGCCCTCGATTGAGCTCGAGGGAAAGAAGCCCGATGAACATGTGGTTGAGGATGAAGAGGAAGATTTCCTCACCCCTCGAGACTTCGTTTCCCCCGAGGAATCAGATGCAACGAAGTCCACAGTCGAAGAGCTCGATCAGGCTGTATTGATCAAGCATCTTCTAGAACAAAAGGTATACCTGGGAACGAGATTAACCCCCGAACTCAGGAAAAAGCTCATCCAATTTCTTATTGATAACATTGATTGCTTCGCTTGGTCCCATTTAGATATGATAGGGATCCCACCGGAGATAACCACCCATCGACTAAGTGTCGACCCCAGGTTCAAACTAGTGAAACAAAAGAGGAGACCTCAGTCCGAGGTAAAACATGCATTCATCAAAGACGAGGTAACCAAACTTCTCAAAATAGGATCCATTAGGGAAGTAAAATACCCCGAATGGCTAGTTAAAGTAGTGGTAGTCCCTAAAAAGGGAAATAAACTTAGAATGTGTGTAGATTACAAATATTTGAATAAAGCATGCCCTAAAGATTCCTTCCCACTGCCAAACATCGATCGTCTAATCGATACTACAGCTGGCCACATGATCCTTACTTTTCTCGACGCCTACTCCTGGTATAATCAAATTCAAATGAACCTAGAGGACCAGGAACCGACTTCGTTTATCACGAAGTATGGTATATATTGCTATAATGTAATGCCCTTCGGGCTAAAAAATGTAGGAGCTACATATCAACGCCTAGTTAATAAGATGTTTGAACATCAAATAGGAAAATCTATGAAAGTTTACATTGATGAACGTTAGTTAAGTCCCTCCGCGTAGAGGACCATTTGACTCATTTGCAGGCAACGTTCAATATCCTAAGAAGGTACAACATGAAGCTCAACCCCGAGAAATGCGCTTTCGGGGTCGGATCGGGCAAAGTTTTGGGATTCATTGTGTCGAATAGGGGGATCGATATTAACCCCGATAAACTCAAAACCATCGAGGAGACCACCGTGGTGAAAAATTTGAAAGATGTGCAGCGCCTGACCGGGCGAATAGCAGCCTTAGGCCGATTCATCTCGAGGTCATTGGATCAGAGTTGTCATTTCTTCTCCCTACTTAAGAAGAAGAACAACTTCGAATGGACTCCATAATGCCAACAGGACTTGGAAGAATTAAAACGGTATCTCTCGAGCTTACCTTTGCTCCATACTGCGAAGTAGGATGAAATACTATACTTGTATTTAGCCGTGTCCGAGGTAACGGTAAGTGGCGTGTTGGTTCGAGAAGAACAAGGTATCCAATTCCCTGTCTATTACGTAAGTCGGACCCTAGGAGATGCTGAAACCAGGTATCCGCACTTAGACAAATTAGCTCTTGCGTTAGTGAGAGCATCTAGGAAGTTGAAACCATACTTTCAATGTCATCCTATATGTGTATTAACTACATATCCACTTCGAAACATCTTGCATAAGCCCGAATTATCAGGCCGATTGACCAAATGGGCCATCCAACTTGGAGGGTATGATATAGAATATCAACCTCGAACGACTATCAAGTCTCAAATTTTGACATACTTCGTGGTCGATTTTACCCCTGCCCTCGTGCCTGAAGTAGAGAAATAACTCTTGTTAAAAACGGGAACATCATCGGGGGTATGGACCCTCTTCACTACCGGTGCCTCGAATGTCAAAGGGTCCGGGCTTGGTATAGTTCTAAAACCACCTACGGGCGGCATAATTAGACAATCCATAAAAACTTCAAAATTTACTAACAATGAGGCCGAGTATGAGGCCATGATTGCAGGTCTCGAACTAGCCAAGGGCCTAGAAGCAGAGGTCATCGAGGCAAAATGTGACTCTCTTTTGGTGGTTAACCAAGTAAATGGAAGCTTTGAGGTTCGAGAAGATAGGATGCAAAGATACTTAGACAAGCGTCAAGTGACATTGCATCGCTTCAAAGAATGGACCCTGGTCTACGTACCTCGATAACAGAACAGCGAGGTCGATGCACTCGTGAACTTCGGTTCATCTGTTGAAGAAGATGACATAGTCTAGGTGACTGTTATACAACTATCAAAGTCGGTGATCGAAGAAGGCCATGCAGAAATCAACTCAACGAGTCTAACATGGGATTGGAGGAACAAGTACATCGACTACTTGAAACATGGGAAACTCCCCACGGACCCAAAAGAATCTAGGGCCTTTCGAGCTAAAGAAACCCGATTTTCACTCAACGAGAATGGAACATTGTATAGGAGGACCTTCGACGGACCATTGGCAGTATGCTTGGGACTAGGGGACTCCGATTATGTGCTACGAGAAATCCACAAAGGCACTTTTTGGGAATCATTCTGGTGCTGATTCTCTAGTTCGCAAGGTGATTAGAGCGGGATATTACTAGGATAACATGGAAAAGGATACCAAGGAATTTGTTCAAAGATGTGATAAATGCCAAAGATTTTCACCGATGATACATCAACCCGGTGAACAATTACACTCGGTCATATCCCCGTGGCCATTCATGAAATGAAGGATGGACATCGTCGGCCCCCTGCCAACGACGCCAGGTAAAGTTAAATTTATCTTATTTATGACAAACTACTTCTCAAAATGGGTATAAGCGCAGGCCTTCGAGCAAATAAGAGAAAAATAAGTCATCAACTTCATATGGGACCACATCATATGTCGATTCGGGATTCCCTACGAGATAACATGTTGTCACACATCCTTTTTCTCGCAAGGGTGGGATAAGGGACTTTTTACAATTTAAGTGACAATAATCAAAATGGGATTAATTATTTATTCAGAGTCTCCACTTGGGATAATTTATGGTGTCCCAAGTCACCGGTTTATTTTAAATCCCAAATCGAGGAAATTTTGGCTCTGTGTTGAAGTCTGCGAAACCAGATGACCGGGTAAGGAATTCTGTTAACCAGAGATAAGGTGTTAGGAACTCCCGAGTTCCTTGGTTCTATCACGGTCGCTTTTAATCATACCTGGCTTAAATTTCTTAACTACATATTTTAGAACCTATGTGCATTTTACCTTAACGCTCAATTAAGAAATTATCTTGATACGAGTCACGCGTACGTGTACTCATTTTATTTAGTGCGCTAAAGACTATGTCACGCGTACATGTACATAATTAAAATACCTTAGTACTAAAATTATTTGGCCAAAGTCACGCGAACGTGTACCTTGATTTCATTTTGAAAATCGGCGCTTAAATCGTGTCACGCGTACGTGTACACAATTTGTCACGCTTAATTATTTAAGAGAAAACTAGGCCGAAGTCACGCGGACGCGTACCTTGGTTTTATTTTTAAAAACCGGCGCCTAAATCATGTCCCGCGTACGTGTACACATTTTGTCACGCGTAATTACTTAAGAAAAGAAAAGCTTGGCCAAAGTCGTGTGAACGCATACCTTGGCTTCATTTTGAAAACCCGCGCTTAAATCATGTCACGCGTACGTGTACACAATTTGTCACACTTATTTATGTAAGAGAAAATTAGGCCAAAGTCGTGCGGACGCGTACCTTGGTTTTATTTTGAAAAACTGGCGCTTAAATCATGTCACACGTACGTGTACACATTTTTCACGCGTAATTACTTAAGAAAAGAAAAGCTTGGCCAAAGTCGTGCGAACGCATTCCTTGGCTTCATTTTGAAAACCCGCGCTTAAATCATGTCACACGTATGTGTACACAATTTATCACGCTTTCTTATTTAAGCATGTTTGGCCGAAGTTGCTCGAACGCATACCTCGATGTATTTTTGATATCGTAACTACGTCACGTGTACATATACATAGTCACGATAATTTTATTAATTAATAGCACACCTAAAGCATTCTACAATGTTCTCGATTCCTAAAATAATTTGAGATTGTTTGTGAGGTAAGGAACTACGAAGTGAATTTGTGGGGAAGGACGTATGGATCAATGTTTACTTAACGATGTGCTAGCTTACGAATGACTTCTTACTCTAAGCCATTAAATAATCCCTTTTAACCCAGATGCCTTCACGATCGAACAATACCCTAAAGGCCCAAACAAAATCACCCTAAATCCCACTCAACTGAGAACAATATCTATTAACATTTCAACAATCACTAGAGACATGACAAACCCATAGAGATTTGTGCATTTTTTCCCCAAGTAAATCAACGAGAATGAACTAATATGATATTATGGAATCTCATTATTCACAAGAAATTGAAGACCATTAGTGTCACGACCCAAAACCTATGGGTTGTGATGGCGCCGGACACACTGTCAGGCAAGCCAATCCCTTAATCAGTTGAAATACCTTCTTGTTTAACAATTTTGAAATCGTTGCCTTTATTGCATTTCATAATCAAATAAATATTTTTTTTGTAAATTAAACACGACAAGAAATCTATTCAATTCAATAAAACAAGACTCACACATCCCCAGAACCCGGTGACACAAGTACATGAGCAGTTTCTAAGAATTTATACAATTATACAACTCTTGTCCGAGAAATAAATGGGACAAAGGCAATAGAAATAAAATGTAGGTACACCGAAAGGAGACCCCGACAGCTGTGGAACGCCTCTGGATGAATGCAGCCCGTATAAGTCCCCAAATCGATCACTGTACTATAAAGGTACATGTGCAACAAAATGCACAAAAAGTGTAGTATGAGTACATAAACATATATGTACCCAGTGAGTATCCCGTCTAATCTCGAAGAAGTAGTGACGAGAGGTCGACTCGATACTCACTAAGGTCCAACAGTAATAAAGTAAGCATGATGTAAGAAAAATTGTAGGCAAGTAAACAAATAATCAAGTACATCAATATCCGGCATCAAGTAACAATCTCAAATCAAACAAGTTTGGTATCCGTCGTGGCGTACGGCCTACTCCCATATGGTACTCACTCACATCGCTCCGCCGTGGCGTACGGCCCGATCCCACCCTGTAGTCTCAATCTCGCCGTAGCATACGGCCCGATCCCACCCTGTAGTCTCAATCTCTCCGTGGCGTACGGTCCAATCCCACCCTGTAGTCTCAATCTCGCTGTGGCGTATGGCCCGATCCCACCCTGTAGTCTCAATCTCGCCGTGGCGTACGACCCGATCCCATAATATACTCTCTCATCACTTTGCCGTGGCGTACGTCCTGATCCCATAATATAATCAATCATCACTCAGCCGTGGCGTACGACCCGATCCCATAATATAATCAATCATCACTCTGCCGTGGCGTACGACCCGATCCCATAATATACTCTCTCATCACTCTGCCGTGGCGTACGACCTGATCCCATCCCATAATTCTCTTATCACACTTAAATCAAGCCAACTATCACAACGTTCAAAGATAACAATACCAATCACACAAGTATACAAGTCACATTTATGCTACAACAGGTAAAAACAATGAACATGCTGTGTCCTAACTACCCGGATGAAGCAGTAATAGCCACTACGTACGGACTCTCGTCACTCGGTGCATACGTAGCCCCCAAACAAGATCACATAGCAAACAAGGTTACCTAGATGGACAATTTCCCTCTTATGAGGTTAGAAAGGAAACTCACCTCGCTCCGAAGATTCATCACCGGCTTCCAAGCCTATACGACGACTAAAAATGGATGCACACGCTCCCAAACTATCCAAATAACGATAATTCAATGAAAATATACTCAAAAGATCATAAACAATTCAAATTACAAAGTTCCTCAGCCCGTATCAATGAAATGACCAAAATGCCCTCGGGCCCACGTGCCCGGACCTCGAAATTTCTGGAAGAAAATCTCTACCCGAAGCTTTACTAATTCAATTATACTTTTTACTCAATTATCCATGCTCAATTCGTGGCTAAAATCCAAATTTCCAAATTTCTAGGTTTTCTTCAAAATACTAATTGTTCCACAAATTTTTCATGTTTAAAATCCCATGTGTAAACCTTGAATTGTAGTACAGGAACAGTAAGCAAATTCTACCAAAAAGACTCGAGAAAAAACCTAGCAACTACGCAGCCTACGACAACACTGTTCCCCATGTTGGCCGGCGGCCAGCCACCCCCTGTGGTTGGGCAGCCTTCCCAACCTCCCCCACCATAACCCACCCCCCTCGACATCAAACAACCCCACCATCACGATGGATTATGCAAAATTATTGAAGCCATGCACATTGAACAGTACTATGCACGAGCAGACTCCTAAAGTCGATCCAATCCCTGTGCGCAGGCCTACAATTCTCAATAGAGCATGTTGTTCAATTTACTGAAGCAGAGGTTGAGCGTATGGATTTTCTTGAAGGTCTACAGTTTTCAATTGTAGGAAAACTTTCGTATGGGAGTCCATATTTACAACAACTGCGTAAAACTATTCCAACTCAATGCGGGATCAAAGGTGAGTGCATCATTGGGTTCTTAAGGGAGAGACATGTTTTAATACGTATGACATTGTACCATGATTTTTTAAATTTTAAGTCCAAACAGCTCATTACATTAAAGACAGTGAGGGGTATGAATATCAACTTAGGCCATTGATTTACGACTCTAAATTTAGGGCAGGAGAGGAGACCCCTAAGGCTATGACCTGGATTTTGTTCCCAGGCCTGTTACCAACCGTTTATGTGAAGGAATGTCTTTTTTCACTCGCTGCAGCTATTGGTAAACCCCTACATCTTGACATGGCTACTATAAATAAGACAAGGCCTAGTTGTGCTAGGGTCAAAGTCCTAGTGGATTTGCTAGCTGAACTACCAAAAAAGGTGAGAATGGATATAGTGAACGAAACTACAAGGGAGACGAGATCTGAATGGGTGTGAATTCAATATGATATGTTGCCAAAATATTGTAGACATTGCAAACTTCAAGGGCATGAGCAAGTGGATTGCTGGAGGTTGCATCCGGAATTGTATGCGGAGAAAGAGATTTCAAACAAACAAACAGAGGTTAATAACCAAAATAAATCACAACCACTTATGATTTTATCAAGTGGTAAGGTAGTTGGGAATAATGTGGGGAAAGAGAAAGACCAATGGAAGGAGGTAAGGGATAATCGAATCAAAAAAATGTAATAGACAGGGAAGCGATCATGTAGCTGCTGGGAAGGAAATTGTCCCTGTTGAGAAAGGACACCAACCTTTTGTTCAGAATGTAATGCAACAGATCAGAACAACTAATCAGTTTGCCCTGTTGGAGATGGAGAATGTTGAACATGTGAAAAATAATGAATTGGCTCTGGTGGAGAAAAGTGGGATAACACCATCGATTATTGATGCTAGAAATGGGGTTGCCAAATCAACAAATCACCATATATTAAATGCACAAGCACCAGCTTTCAATAACACTCAAGGTGGGACTGTATCAAACCAGGTGGTGGATTTAAAGGTTACTGGTACTAAGGATATATAGAAAAAACCTTCCACAACACCTAAACAAGGAAGCAAGGATGATGCAAGGAAGAAATAATCAACGGCTCAGTGGGTTAATCGTGCATTTGTTGGTAATATGGTGACAACTTATACCTCTTTCCAAGAAGTCCCATCTCAGATACAAGGGTGGAAGGAACACTTGCAAACAAACAGGATTTGGCATACAAGGAAGTTGGCAATGCTGATGAGATTTTACAGTCCAGTGAGAGAGTGAGATGGACAGGAAGAAGGCTATGGTCGAATCAAATTGAAGTAGATGCAGATGTGGATGAGGTTCCAGATGGAATGCAGGTGGAAAGAGATTCAGATGTTTATGTTGAAGTTGAGGAACAAAGTGTTAATGGTGATGATCATGTTACCAAGATTACTCAAGGGGGAGAGGTGGACAAAGCGGTAAAGGAGTCACAAATTATTGAGCAACCTAGACTTTTGGAAGGCAATCCTTGTGGAGCTACAGTGAATCATAAGGAAATCAATGTGAATATGGGGGATCCAGGTGGAATTGGAGCAACTGAAGACAATCCTAATAGCACTACTGGAAAGGAAAAAGAAGTCGCGAACACAGGATATAACCATTTAGAAAAAGACCATGATTTAGAGATTGTAAGTAACAATGTTCCTTTGGAAGGAGGGAAAAAACAAAGGCAACAAGGTGATAGCATTCAGAGGATAAATAATGAGGTACTAGAAATTGGAAAAGAAGGTAAAGGGGTTGACGACCTGGGCAGAGATCTTGATGAAGAATCCATAGCCCAAAATTTCAGAAATATTGTGAGGCAAGGTGATCTTTCTCCTAGGCATTTGGACAAGTCAAAAGCAGGTCCTAAGGGGAGAAGGAAAGCAGCTAAAGATCAAGTCAAGGAAGCATCAATTGTACCTTCAACTGGGGTACAAACAAGGAGTACAATGTCTAAATCAATTGTTTGATGGATGCACTGATTTGGAATATACGGTCAGTGAATACCATGCAGGCGTTTGAGAGATTAATTACAATGAATAGACAACATCACTTTGAGTTCATTGGACTCATGGAACCTAAGCAACAAGCAAGGAAGCTGGAGAAATATCGAATGAAAATTGGCTTTGCTCAAGCATTGGCCAATGTAACAAACAAAATTTAGGTGTTCATTGATGAAGTGTTCGAAGTGGAGGTCATATATGACATGGGACAACAACTTACATTAAGGTTACTCCACACTAAAACTCACGTTGAGATGATACTGACTCTAATGTATGCAAAGTGCGGTCCTATTGAAAGAATTGAATTATGGGACTCACTATACAACTTGGCTACGGATATGACAATTCCATGGCTAGTAGGAGGGGACTTCAATGTTATTTGGGAGGAAGAGGAAATATTTGGGGGGCTTCCAATATCATTGAACGAGATTGATGATTTTAGACATTGCATAAATACGTGTAACTTATCAGATTTGGGTTTCAAAGGCAGTGTCTTCACATGGTGGAATGGGAGAGCGGATGAAGAATGTATTTTTAAGAGGCTTGATCGATGCTTGGGCAATCAAGAGTTCCAACTAACTTTCCCAGGACTTGAGATAACACATCTATCCAAAATTGGGTCAGATCATCGTCCCATGTTGTTGAAGTATGACATCGAAGCTGCTCCAGTGAAGAAAGCATTTAAGTTTCTTAATTTTTGGATTAAAAAGGAGAACTTCAAAGAGGTAGTGAAGGAGAATTGGTATGTAAACTTTAGCGCAAATCCTTTTGTTATATTCAATTACAAATTGAAAAAACTCAAGAAAGCACTAACTACTTGGAGCAAGGCTACGTTTGGGGATATATTCCAAAAGCTGTCAAGCTTGGAAGAAGTGGTTACTGTCCATGAGGCTCAATTCGAGGCATTCCCCACACGAGAGAATAGGGAGAGGTTACAAAGGGTGCAAGCCCAAATGATCAAATACTTAGAAATTGAAGAAGAGTTTTGGAGGCAAAAGGCTGGGATGCAGTGGTTCAAAGATGGAGATCGTAACACAAAATTCTTCCACGCTCACGTGAATGGAAGGAGGAAAAGACTACAAATCAAGAGGATACAAAATAGTGATGGTAACTGGATAGAGGAGGATGATGACATAGGAGAGGAGGCAGTGAAGTTTTACAAAGAGCAGTTTTCAGAATTAGTCGTCCCTACTGACTTTAGAATCCTCGACCATGTACCATCACTGATTAATCAGGAGCTAAATGATGAATTAATGAAGCAACCTACTAAGGAGGAAGAGAATAAGGCAGTATATGGATTGAATGGTGATAGCGCAAGTGGTCCGGATGGATTCTCAGGGCGTTTCTACCATACTTGTTGGGATATTATAGGTGATGACATTTTTGATATGGTAAGAGCTTCCTTTAATGGACATGAAATTCCCAAGTGTATAACTCACACAAACCTCGTACTATTGCCAAAGAAGAAGGAGGTATCCACATTTTCAAATTTGAGGCCAATCAGCTTGAGCAATTTTTCAAACAAGATCATCTCAAGAGTTGTACATGAAAGGTTAGTAGGAATACTTCCTAACATTATCTCTATAGAGCAATCTGGGTTTGTGAAAGGAAGGAGTATTGTTGACAATGTCCTACTTACTCAAGAAATTATAACTGACATAAGGCTTCGAACCAAGGCAGGACCTAATGTAATTATTAAACTTGACATGACAAAGGCATATGATAGACTCTCATGGTTATTCTTAACAAAGATCCTAAGGAAGATGGGGTTCGGAGAGAGGTTCATAGGTATGGTTTATGGAATTGTGGCAAACAACTGGTACTCTGTATTGATCAATGGTCAGGCTTTTGGATTTTTTAGATCGTCGAGGGGTGTCAAGCAAGGTGACCCATTGTCATCTACATTGTTTATCTTGGCAGGTGAAGCATTGTCTAGGGGGCTCAATTCACTTCATAGGAACCCTAATTTTCGTGGATTTGGTATGCCTAAATGGAGTCCTAAAATAAACTATTTGGCCTACGCGGATGATTCTATAATATTTTCCTCCTCTGATGAACTGTCGCTAAGATTGGTGATGCGAGTACTGACTACCAATGAGGAGGCATCAGGACAATTAGTGAATAAGAGCAAATCTGCACTATACATGCACCACCTTGTCGATGAGGATGTTGTGGCTGCTGTTGAACGTGTATCTGGGATTCAAAGGAGTGATTTTCCTTTTACATATTAGGTTGTCCCATTTTTTATGCTAGGAGGAAGATGAACTACTACAAAGATTTAATTACCAAGGTTATGGACAAGTTGCAAGGATGGAAAGGAAAACTGTTATCCATAGGAGGCCGAACAATTTTGATAGCTCATGTATTCCAAAGTATGCCTATGCATTTATTATCTGCAGTTAACCCTCCACACAATGTCATCAACAAGCTCCACAAGATTTTCGCACAGTTTTCTTGGAGTAGCGCAATTGGAGGTACATCTAGACATCGGGCATCCTGGAACACATTATGTAGACCTTGTGAGGAAGGAGGTATTGGGTTTAGATCCTTACACGACGTATACAAGGCTTTATTTTGCAAGTTATGGTGGAACTTTCGAACAAAACCTAGCCTATGGAGTTCATTTATATGCCAAAAGTATTGTAAAAAATTGAATGCAGTAATTGTTCCATCGAGGCGTAGCTCTCATATTTTGAGAAAAATGTTAGAGTGTAGAGAAGAAATTGAACATCAAATCATGTGGAGTCCAAAAATGAGATCTTCCCTCTTTTGGTATGATAATTGGACAGGATTGGGAGCCCTGTACTTCCTTGTTCCTCCGGAATTTGGAATTGATGAAATCATCAACAATGTATACGATGGGGTAGAGGGAGATGGTTGGGATGTTGATAGAATTTTGGGCTGTTTACCTGAAGAGTTTGCATTACACATACTGGAGAAGGTGAAGCCTCCAGTGATGGAGAACACTATTGACGTTCCTTACTGGATGTTAGAGACACGGGGTGACTTTAGCGTAAAGTCATCTTGGGAGTATGTGAGGAGAAGGGATCACAGTAGTGTTGCATTCAAGGTGTCTTTCTTCATGTGGAAAATGTGGAGAGGTAAGTTACCATTAGATGATTTCATGAGGAGATTGGGTTATTTTATGCCCTCTAAATGTTGGTGTTGTAGGGAGCCAAAACAAGAGTCTTTGATCTATGTTTTCTTTACTTCCATTGCTGCTAGAACCGTATGGAAACATTTTCTCTCAAGGGCTGGAATTAACTTGGAGGGATTGACATTGCATCATGCAATTACAAAGTGCTGGACTGCCAACGTGCTACCTCGAATGAAACTAGTTCTACAAGCATTGCCTGCGTGTATTATTTGGGAACGTTGGAAAAGGCGTAATAGTTACAAGTATGGCGAGGTAGTCTCGATTAGTAGGGTCATATACCAAGTATCCTCAACTCTTCAATATCTTGTAAGAGTTAGGAAACCAGGAGTCTTAAATGTACCACATGAATGGGATAAATTGTTGAAAATGCTGGAAAATTATACGCCTCGCTTGAAGTATGATAAAGTTCTGTGGGAATTTCCTAAGGAAGATTGGGTGAAGGTTAACACAGATGGTGCGTCTAGGGGTAACACAGGCAGGAGCTCCATTGGAGTCTGCATTAGGAGTGATACGGGGGACCTACTGTATGCACTTGGTAGGGAGATTAATGAAGTAACAAACATGGTGGCTGAGGCAACTGCAACACTGGAGGCAGTGAGAAAATGCATAGAGTTCAATTATGAGCAAGTGTGGCTACAAACTGATTCATTGATACTACTTAATGTGGTTGAAGGTACGTGGAAGCCCCCATGGCATATTGTGGAAAAAATAGAGGAGATAAGGAAGTTGAGGGAGGGGAAAAACTATATAGTGACACACACGTATAGAGAGGGAAATGAACTAGCGGACCACCTCGCTAACTATGCTCTTGACGTTGGTGAAATTGAGTGTAGTCAGTTTTGGCACCTAGACTCTCAAGGGAGAAGAATTGTGAATGAAGACAAGAGCCAATGTCCATATATACGGGTAAAGGTAGCAAGATCATGATAAGTACAGAGGAGAACTGGAGCAGGGGNGGAGAACTGGAGTAGGGGACTGGAGATAACACTGGATCACCATGAACAAATCCTTAGGGAGGAGCACATGGTGATGAATTTTGATACTAACATTGTGTTCTTTTTTGCAGGACTTTTTATGCTCATATCCTACCTCCAATTACGACTTCTTTGGGTGGTATTAGTACTAAGTACTCGTTCCCTAGAGGAAGGAAAGTTGGTAGGCACAAATATGACCATCAACATGAGGAAAGAGGCGAGGGGAGACACATTCACACAATTGAATTGGCATAACATTAAGGAAAAGCTAGAGGCCTCCTGGGCCTGGTCCTTAATGCAACATACATCTATGTCATGTGAATTGTCTCCCAAAGCAAGGATCACATCACAGAGGGTAAGGATAGCATGCGAAATTGGAGGCCAAAGTTTCGGCACTGGAACAACCTTGGTCCAGTCACGTCTCAACTGTATGGAACTACGGGCTGGTATAAAGAGAAATGGGTTAACACCCTACCATGCCAAGTCAAAATACTCTTCACATGAGTCCATAATACAACCAAATGAGGAAAGCATCAATGGAAGAAGCACAAAGCTGGAAATAAAAATCATGTGTCCAATGAATACACACGTTCTTACGATGCCTCCTTTCATGTTTTGGTTTGATGATCACAACGTCAATTTAACATGTGAGGGGATGATTAGTGCAACAGGGCTACAATAACATGTGGCTAGCTGTAGTATCATATGGAGATGGTAATCCACAAAGGTGCAAGCTGTCAAATGAACCTGGAACGCTGCCCAGTCTTAAGAAGTCGACATAGCACATTGGACAGGTACTCAGGGAGGATATACATGCTGATTTGTCAAGAAGTTCATCTCGCGCAGTTGGTAGGAAGTACAAGGAACCCCATGGAGCAGGAAAATCAATGTTTCATTCATGGATATCAACGGAAGCAGGGACGAGAAAAAGAAAGGCAAGCACTTTTTGGTCGCAATTTGCAGCAGGTTTGGAGATTGCACATGCAAACATCATTAAACGCAGATCAGGGAATTTTCGGACAATACATAAAGAGGCAACGCGAGAGGAAAAGAGGAACACTGGAAGACGATTGGGTGGAAACGGAGATGGTAGTACTGGGCTAGTCTTTATATATAGTGTGGTTACTATTCTTAATTTTAGTTCTATATCATATTGTAATATCAACTATGAGCCTCATAAGCCCAAAGTTGATAATAGGATTGATGTAGTGCACATTGTTTATTGTCTTACTACTAGTAAGACACCATGCTACCCTATTATTTGATTTTTTGATATATATAAAAACTAGCCCCAGGCGCTCAGCCTAGTGGATTACTAAAAACAAAAAACCTTGAATTAACTTGTAAATGAGAAGGAATCACTTACCTCTTGATGCTTGATGAAAATCACCCTTTGAAATCCTCCAAAATCGTCCCAACCAAGTGAAGGAATTGATGAATGGCCAAAATCCCGTTTTTTTAAACATTCTGCCCAGGTATTTACTCAGTGCGATCGCGGAAAATTCTTTGCGATCGCGGAGTACAATTTTCCAGCCCAAAATTTGCTCTTTGCGATCACGGAAAATGCTTCGTGATCGCGGAGAACAAATGCCCAGCCTCCCGGACAGCCTCTAGAAGAATAGTCATAACACTTTGCACAAAACTCCAAATGACGAATGGTTTAATGTTATGAAAATCAGACTTCAAGATCTATAACTTTCTTTTGTTGGTCATCTCCCAATCCCTTATATATTTCTAGATATAATCTGGCAAAGTCATCCCATGTGCAACACTACTTTCTTCTTCATCTTCCCGGATACCCTGTAGTGTAACAACCATATCTCTTTGTACACAAATCTAAATCATAAATGGTTTACATTTATAGAAACTAGACACAAAGGATACAACTATTATTTTTATACCATCTCAAAATACCTTATAGATTGTGAGATATGAGCCTCCGAAGCAGTAGAGCATTTCTTCTATGCAATCGCACAAGCTTGCCTGCGATCACACATGCCTTTTTCCATCTCCCTCCAAATCCTTTTCCGCTATCGCACCTTCCTCCTTGCGAACGCACAAGCCTGCCTGGCCCTTCTCCGCGATCGCAGCCTAATATCCGCGATCGCATAGGTCAAAAATTTGCCCCTCAGTTTCTTCTCCGCGATCGCATAGCTAAGGCTGCGATCGCACAACATTACCAAAAACACCAGCAAACAGTAACAACAATACCACCCGAAATGCCCCGAAACCACCCCGAAACACACCCGAGGCCCTCGGGACCCCGTCCAAACACACGACTCACTCCGATAACATCCCACAAACTTTCTCGAGGCTTCAAATCACATCAAACAACGCCGAATCACGAATCGCACTAAAATCCAACTCTATGAACTTTGAAAATTCCAACTTCCACATTTGATGCCGAAACTTATCAAACCACGTCCGATTGAACTCAAATTTTGTAGGCAAGTCATATTCGACATTACGGACCTACTCCAACTTCCGGAATCATATTCCAACCCAGATATCAAAGTTTCCATTTTCGGTCGAATTCTTCAAAAACCTTCAGTTTTCTACTTTAGCCAAATGACCTTAAATTGACTTCCGGATATCTGAATTCACTTACGATCACGCTCCCAACTCCAGAATCACCATACGGAGCTATTCCCAGACTCAGAATTCCAAACGGACATCAATATCATTGAAATGTACTTCAAGTCAAACTTAAGAAATTTCCTTAAAATACTGACTTTCCACAATATACGCTGAACTGCTCCTGGGTTATCCATAACCCATTCCGGACGTACGCCCAAGTCCGAAATCATCATACGAACTTGCTGGAACCCTCAGATCTTGATTCCGAGGTCGTTTACTCAAAATTCCAGTTTTACTCGATTTCTTCAACTTAAGACCTCTGAAATGAGAATCTTCCTTTGAATTCAACTCTGATCTTCCTGAATTTAAATTCCGACCATATGCACAAGTCAATATACTTGAAATGAAGATGTTCGTGACTCCCAACTGCTGAACGACGCGCTGGATCTCAAAACGACCGCTCGGGTCGTTACATTCTCCCCCACTTAAACAGACATTCGTCCTCGAACGTGCCAGGAATTGCCCCAGAATTACCTAGAATCATTGTTTAACACCTCGTGCACCTGCCCGTGCTACCACAACCCAGTTGAGCACATAAGATTGATCAAATCTAAAGATATCCTTCTCTTATTCATACAATATGTTTCGATCTCGGTTCTAACACCTGAAATTCTCTGCCATGCCGAATTCTAATATTTGAACGCCGTATCAACTACCACACGAGGCACCAGAACACAAGTGCGTGCCTTTGCTGAATCCGCACCATACACTGCATGGTCCATCATTTGACCTCAATAACGCTCCCTGAACCTAAATAGCCAGTATTCTGCGAATTTGATGCTCTCAAGGCACCTTATAAGATACGTTCATATATTTTGCTATAACGCTGACGATAACACCACATCGAAGGAAATATGTAGAAATTCATAACCATTTGCAGAGTTAACCACACGTTGAAATATTTTCTCTAACCATTTGCAGAGTTAGCCACGACGTACGGACTCTCGTTACTCGGTGCGTACGTAGCCCCCAAACAAGATCATATAGCAAACAAGGTTACCTAGAGGGACAATTTCCCTCTTACGAGGTTCGAAAGGAGATATACGGAGCTATTCCCAGACTCAGAATTCCAAACGGACATGAATATCATTGAAATGTACTTCAAGTCAAACTTAGAAAATTTCCTTAAAATACTCACTTTCCACAATATACGCTGAAATGCTCCCGGGTTATCCAAAACCCATTCCGGACATACGCCCAAGTCCGAAATCATCATACTAACCTGCTGGAACCCTCGGATCCTGATTCCGAGGTCGTTTACTCAAAATTCAAGTTTTACTCGATTTCTTCAACTTAAAACCTCTAAAATGAGAATCTTCCTTTAAATTTAACTCCGATCTTCCTGAATTTAAATTCTGACCGTATGCACAAGTCAATATACTTGAAATGAAGCTGTTCATGACTCCCAACTGCTGAACGACGCACTGGATCTCAAAACGACCGGTCGAGTCGTTACAATTAGGACATGAAATATACAACAATAATAGGACACAACCTTTCAGTTTAAATGGAAGTAATATCAAACCATAGTAAAATCAGAAGTTACTAATAAACTAAGGAATGGAGCATCCATTTACCCATTATGCATATGAAACTAAGAACTCAAAATATCATACCAGTACCAAACAAATATAGAAGCATGTTTTATTTGAGGCATGAAAACTGTGATGACCCAAGGGGTCATTTTATGAACTAAGACCCCGTTCTAGGCTTGAATTGGCCAATGTTAGAAATTTAGCGATTTTGGTCGATAGTGGAAAATTAGGTAACGGGGTCGGAATGGAATTGTGAAAGTTGAAGTAGGTTCGTAGTGTCATTTGTGATGTGTGTGCAAATTTTGAGGTCATTCGGAGGTGGTTTGGTAGGTTTCGACGTCGTTAGCGAATTTTGGAAGTTTAGAAGTTCTAATGCTTGAATCCGAGGTTGATTTGGTATTTTGGTGTTGTCTTGAGTGTTCTGGAGGTTCGACTAAGTTAGAGTAGTGATATATGACTTGTTTGAATTATTGGTTGAGGTCTCGAGAGTCTCAAGTGAGTTTCGGATCGGTTTGGGTTGTGTTGTGCTCGTTTTTCTTATGTTTCGACGTCATTTCTTCAAACATAATGTTACAAACCAGAATCCTAATCCAGGTCGTGATGGCGCCCAACAGCAGGGTTAGGCAAGCCAACATAAATTTCACTAAGTGCTTCTCTTTACTTGGTTCAATTATTTACCCATTTAACGTATTTAACTAGTTAAATCATGATGTCGAAAGATATTAACTCAGTGGTAGATAAAATAGCTATAAAGAAGCGCGAGCCAAAATACAAGCATATATATATACAGCCCAAAATCCCAAAACAACCACTACGTGTGTGCCAGGAACTAGTGTCACGAGTGTCACGAGCATACTAACAGGATAACAAAAAGATAATATACACAATCCCACTATCTGAATGAAATAGACGGGAAAACACAAAAGGAAAACTCCATGGTACCGCTGGAAACCGCCAGAAGAAGCAGCTCACCGTGAAGTCAAGTCCACTAGCTTAGGATCTATTTCCGGTATAATAACCAGAAGCACCGACCTCAGTACCTGTACAGTTAAGTACAGAAGTGCAGCATGAGTACTTATTAAATAAATATGTACCTAGTGAGTATCCCGTCTAATCATGAAGAAGTAGTGACGAGAGGTCGACTCGACACTCACTAAGGTCCAACAGTATAATATGCGACAAGATATAACGAAAAGCAGTATGCATGTAAGACAGTAAGCAGCAGTTACATATAAAGCACAGGAATCCAAGTAAATACTGAAACAAATAACAATGTCCGCTTTCTTTCCCCCAAATATCTAACACAAGTCAATATCCATGAGACAGTGCCAAATAGTCATGCGCACACAGGAATAAGACAACCTGCCGGAGTCATAAGGAAAATATCTATGCACTGCTGAGGATCGAACGACCCGTACCACAAGTGCATCTCTCAATGTAATCATATCATATCATAGTACAAATCTCGTCCATGCACTGCCGAGGATCGAACGGCCCGCACCAAAAGTGCATTCTCAATTATATCATCTTTGTGCACTGCCGAGGATCGATCGGCCCGTCCCAAAAGTGCACCTTTCAATCCGTCGTGGCGTACGGCCCGCTCCCATGAGAGTGGGGGAAATCACACATCGCTCGCGAAATGTAAATTGCGAAGCGGTCACATGCTCACACAATAACTTATAAAACTTACTTTCCGTAACCAATTCCTTTCAAATCAACAATTTCCATAAAGCCTCAGAGAAACAATACTATACATAAAATGATCTCATAGTACATATGGCATTACAAGGAATCATATAAGGCATTACAAGGGAGCATGTAAGGCATGCTGTGGGCTAACTACCCGGACATAACAATGATAGCTGCTACGTACGGACTCTCGTCACTTGGTGCGTACGTAGCCCCAAAAACAAGTGCACATAGCATATAAATCACCTATGGGGACAATTCCCTCTTACAAGGTTAGAAAGGAGACTCACCTCGTGACGAATCTACCTCTTGGACCGCGAATGCGCCCGAAAATCTGAACTCTACACCCGAGGACTCGCAACTAGACAAAAGGTGTACAATTATATCAATGCAATCTCACTGTGGGGAAATTATCCTATTTATTCAATAAAATCATCATTCTTGAAGAATTCCCAAAATTCAACCCCAGACCCGCACGCTCGGATTCCAAAAATTCTCGAAGGAATCACTCACCCAAAGCCCAAGGATCATTAATATGTAGTTTCTACTTGAATTCATAGCATTAAACGTACAATTCACTAATTTTCTCAAGAATCCTAAATTTACTACCCAAATCTTGATTTTCAATGATCTAGTAGTTAACCCCATTAATAATTCGTGCATGAAACTAGTATTAGGAAGGAAGTAACTTACCTTAACAGTAGCTAGGTCGTGGTGTGTTCTTCCCAAGCTCACAAGTCTCTAATGGAGGTATGAAATGAAGAGAGATGAAGAAATCCCGTATTTTAAAGATTATGCACTGCCTGGCCTACATGGATTCCGCACCTGCGGCTCAAGGACCGCACCTGCGGAACTGGGCAAGACGGAATGGGGTCGCACCTGTGGAGGGATTACTGCACATGCGGTTCCGCTCCTGCGGACTTTTGTCCGCACCTGCGAGAATGGGGGACCTCACCTGGGGTCGCACCTGTGATGCTTGGGACCGCAAGAGCGGTCCTGCACCTACAATTGGGCAACCTCACCTGCGGTCACAGCAGATCAGGTGCACCAGCAGTTGCATCAACTAAATTTTAGCCCCGTTTGGTGCCCGGGAGGCACTTGGGCCCACCTGAGCCTCCGTCCAAATATACCAACAAGTTCTAAATCATAATACGTACTTGCTCGAGCCTTCGGAACACCCAAAACAACTCTAAATCTCAAAATCACACTCCAAAACCCCTAAAACCATAACTTAAGAAACTTCAAGTTCTTAATTTCTATATCGATGCGCCGGACCGACCTATACAATTCGGAATGACATCAAATTTTGCAGACAAGTCATAAATAACATAACAGAACTATTCCCGGTCTCAGAATTTCATTCGGACCTCGATATCATAAAATCACGTTCCAAACCAAATTTCAAATTTAAGAAAATCCTTATTTCTATATTGGGCGCCGAAATGCTCCCGGGTTATCGAAAACCCATTCCGAACATACGCTCAAGTCTGAAATCATCATATGAAGCTACTGACAGTGTTGGAATTTGATTCCAAGGTCAGTTGCTCAAAATGCTGACCGAAGTCAAACTTGGCCAAATAGGCCAACCTTAATGAACAAAGTGTTCCTATACTGCTCAAAGCACTTCCAAATCCTGAACAACCAGTCCCCGCAAATCACAAATCACAAGAAGACGCTATGGGAAGACTTATATAAGGGAACATGGTCCGATAACGTAAAATGACCGGTCGGGTTGTTACACATAAATGATATCATATTGAACAAATAAGCTTTGGTTTCTGTTTTGATTAAAGTATTAGTCTCGTATCGTCATTACAGACCCGTAGTAAAAAGAATCATCAAATTTGGACATCGTATGAGGATTTTATGGTAATTTTACCAAGGCTGCCAGATTTTTCAGATTAATTACGTAATTGTCACTGACGGCGTATTTAAAAATCTGCACTATTTGCAAATATTAAAACCTACATATCTCCTTCATTATAAGGTCAAATTAAGTGATTCAAAAGCCTAACTTGACTAGAATTTTACAAGGAATTCATTGGAGGCATAAAACGCGAGTTTCAGGATCATTTTACATGAGAAACAAGGCAGAATAGCTGGCACAAAAATATATAAAACAAGAGTTTGTTTATTCGGTCATATTTTGAGTTGGGTAGCTCGGATTTGAGAGATTTTCACCATAAGGATTCGGGTAAGTGTTCTTTACTCGTTTTTGGTTATGTTTCATGAATCCATCTTCGTTTTTGGGATTTGATTGATGATTTTAAAGTGAATTTGAGGGAGTTAGAGCTTGAGTTTTGGAGAGTTTTAGGTAGGGATGTGAAGGATATAACGTAGTCCAATTTTGAATAATATTATATGGCTAGACTCGGGAGAGGACAAGTGTTTTGATTCAACCATTTTTGACTGATTTCGAGATGTGGGCCCGGGAGGTCAGATTTTGGCCGATTTCGGATTTTTGGCATATTTTGTAGTTTTTATTGTGGAATTCGATTTGTTAGGCTATGTTGATGGTATTAATCTGATTATGATTAGATTCGAGTGGGTTAGAGAAAGATTCTAAAGGAAAAGTTGTAATTGAGCAGTGACTGGCCTGCGAATTTTAGGTAAGTGCTCGGTTTAACCTTGACTTGAGGGAATAGGAATCCCCAACTTAATTTCTATGTGAATTTGCATGTGTGTGGTGTATAGGTGAGGTGACGATTATCTATGCACCACCAAATTGTTTGTTAAGCATGATCCCTTCCCCGTTTCCAATTTAATTGATCCCTAGTTTAATTGTTTTATGATCATTGATGCCTTCATATCTACTTGGTTCGTCAACTTGTTGTTAAATATTGTTTCAAGTATTTTGAAAGTGTTACGTGTTCCTTGGTCACATTGTGGTACATCTGGTTTAGCTGGTTGTCAGTGTTACATTATACATTTCGGTTGGTTTTGCTATGTAGTGATAATTGGTGAAGTTTCTGAATAGTACATTTCCTATTTATGATAATTGAGATTTAAGTATTGTGAAAGGCTTGGAATCTTATTTGTGAAACTTTATTATAAATAAAGAGATGAAATGAGATTTGTCTGGTGGGAGCGGGTTGCACGGCGCAACAAGGAGTAATAAGGGTGGACATGTGGGATCGGGTTGCATACCGCAACAGGAGAAATATCGGTGATATATATATATAGGGAGGAGAAATAAGGGTGGGCATGTGGGATCGGGTTGTACGCTGTAATGACCCAGCCGGTCGTTTTGCATATTAGGATCCTGTCTCCCTGAATGAAACCTTCCTTAGCGGCTATTCGTGCTTTATGAATCACGGGAGCGGGTGGTTCGGGACTTGGGAATGATTTGGATGGTTTAGGAACACTTGGTTCCTTAAGGTTGGCCTATTTGGCCAAGTTTGACTTCGGTCAACATTTCAAGCAAACGACCTCGGAATCGAGTTCTGACAGCTCCAGTAGCTCCACATAATGATTTCGGACTTGGGCATAGGTTCGGCCTGGGTTTATGATGATCCGAAAGCATTTCGGCGCCCGAAATGGAAATCAGGATTTCCTTATCTCTGAAATTTGGGTTGGGACGTGAATTTATGCTATTGAGGTCCTAATAGAATTCCGGGACCGGGAATAGTTTCGTATAGTCATTCATGACTTGTCTATAAAATTTGAGGTCATTCCGAGTAGTATAGACCCGTTCGGCGCAATGATATGAAATCTAGAGTTCTTAAAGTCTTAAGTTTGAATTCAAGAGGTTCGGCGGGTGATTTCAAGTTCTAGTGATGTTATGAGTGTTCCGTGAGCTCGAGCGAGTTCGTCATATGATTTGGGACCTGTTGGTATATTTTATCAGAGGCTCGGGTAGGCCCAGGGGCTTTCCGAACCCCGCACAGTGCCAAAAACCAGCAAAATCCACTACTGGCGTGGCTGCTTCTGGTGTGACCGCACCTGCGGTATCTTAGTCGCATGTGCGAGTGCGCACCTGCGGTCCAGCCTTCGCAGGTGCGACCCCCATTGAAGGAGCGACCCTTTCTTCCGAAGGAGTAGGACCGCTGGTGCGGACTCCTTCTCCGCAGGTGCGATGCAAGGATCCCAGGCCCTTTTCTGCAGGGGCGATGATATTCTTGCAGGTGCGAGACCACACCTGCGGTCCCTAGGTCGCAGGTGCGGAAATCACTGTTGCCAACCCTCTTTTAAATGTCCAAATTACGGGTTTCTTCATTTTTATCCACCATCAACCTCCATAAGAGAGCATCCAAGTTTGAGCAGCACCTCCCACGACAACCCACTGTAGGGGTAAGTAATTCTCTTCTATTTTTCACTATTATGCATAGAATTCAATGGGTTTAATTCCTAAAGAATAAAAAGTTCATAAAATTTGGATAGAAATTATAGGGCTTTGAATAAATTGGTGAATTACTCATTGGAGGCTACAAATCCTTGTATAAATCACATCACTTCGATCCTTAGACTTCGGGTAGGTGATTCCTTCAAGAATTTTCGAAATCCAACGCGTGGGCCGGGGGTCGAAATTCTGGAAATGGTCAAGAATGCTTAAATTTAGGATTTCTTGTTGATTCTTCTTCTTGGAACCTAAATTAATTCAATTATACCATGATTGGTTAGTTGCGAGCCGTCGAGGGTGAATTTCGGAGATTCGGGCGCATCCTTGATCCGAGGAGTGATATAGTCACGAGGTGAGTCTCCTTTCCAAACTTGTAAGGGGGAAATGTCCCTGTAGGTTCCTTGTTTGCTATGTGTACATGTTGAGGGGGGGGCGTACGTACCAAGTGACGAGAGTCCGTACGTGGCGACTATATTGCTATGTCGGGTAGCCGTAGGACCCACGAGCATGCCATTTCGTGCCTTATTTGAACCATTGTATGTATTATAAATTGTGTTTATTGTTGAAATGACATGGGAGAGGTAAAACTATGATGAGGTAAATCTTAATTGGCTATCAGTGATATGATGTTGACACAATCCTGTTGAGTTCACGGTCGAGTCGGTACCCGTAGGTACCTATATGTAATATTATTATTATTGAGTCAGCACACGAGTCGCAGGTATGATTCGCGATCATGGGGAGCTTATCATTATTATCGAGTCAGCACACGAGTTGCAGGTATGATGCGCGATCATGGGGAGCTTATTATTATTATCGAGTCAGCACACGAGTCGCACGTATGATTCGCGATCGTGGGGAGCTTATTATTATTATCGAGTCAGCACACGAGTCGCAGGTATGATTCGCGATCGTGGGGAGCTTATTATTATTATTGAGTCAACACACGAGTCGCAGGTATGATGCGCGATCGTGGGGAGCTTATTATTATTATCGAGTCAGCACACGAGCCACAGGTATGATTCGCGTTCGTGGGGAGCTTATTATTATTATCGAGTCAGCACACGAGTCGCAGGTATGATGCGCGATCGTGGGAAGCTTATTATTATTATCGAGTCAGCACATGAGTCGCAGGTATGATTCGCGATCGTGGGGAGCTTATGACCTCAGTCCTTATGACCTACCCTATGACTCCGGGCGGTTGTCTTGTCCGTGTCATTATATGTTCTTGTCTTTTCCGTGTCGGTATACACTTGAGTCTGGATCACATATGATAGTATTGGCAAGGTATTGGTGAATAAGAGGAATTTGCACTTGGTATTCCTACTTGTGTTACATTATGTGCTCATATATTTGCTTCTTACTATTTCGCATGTCTATTTCTTTAGCCTTATCTCGTTTTATATTATGTTGCTGGACCTTAGTGAGTATCTAGTCAACCTCTCGTCACTACTCCTTCGAGTTTAGACGGGATACTCACTGGGTACATATTTATATATATGTACTCATATATATGTACTCATGCTGCACTTTCTTTCCTTTTCTATACTTGACTGTACAGGTCCGGAGGCTGGTAAGTGTGATTATCAGGCCGGTGCTAGATATTGATAGCGTGGTCATACTTCACGGTGAGCTACTTTCCTGGCGATTTCCTAGCAGCACCCTATAGTTCTTTTGTTATATCCTCTGTCTATTTCATTCAGACTGAGACCCTGTGTATATTGTAGTCATTGTGTATTCAGTAGTTGCCCGTGACACTCGTGACACTAGTTCCTGGCGCACACGCGGTATATATTTTGGGTATTGGGTTGTATATCTATGTATATGTTTTATTTTGGCCTTATATTTACTAGGATTTTACCTTCACTCAAGGCTAGTATCAGGTTGGTTGTTTTAAACTGGTAATTATTGACTTGTTTGATCAAATGGAAAGGGTATCACCTAGTGAAGTTTATTTCGCCTTGCCTAACCCCGCTGTTGGGCGCCATCGCGACCTGAATTAGGATTTGGGTCGTGACAACGTGGTATCAGAGCTTTAGGCTCATGTAGTCTCATGAGTCACGGGCAGACCCAGTAGAGTCTTGCGGATCGGTACGGAGACGTCTGTACTTATCTTCAGGAGGCTATAGGGTGTTAAGAAACTCCTTTTGTTCATATCCTATCCTGAAATCAATGATGTACTCAAACATGTTCTTCTATTCTCTCACAGATAGTGAGGACGCGTGCTTCACAGGTTCCTGACCCAGGGGAGGCTACTACCCCCGCCGCTTGGGGCTGTGGTAGGGGAAGGGGTAGTGCTCCTGTTCGTAGGAGGGGGCAAGGGCGTCCCAGAGCTGTACCGGTTGCACCAATTGAGGACCCTTATGTTGAGAAGCAAGATGAGCTGCCTCTAGTAGCTCCACCACCAGCTGACTTTATGACGGCGCCAGGCTTTCATGAGATTATGGGCCGCATGCTGAGGTTTATGAACACTATGTCCTAGGCCGGGGTACTTCCATCAGATCCTGCTACTTCTCAGGCAGGAGGGGGGTTCAGACCACTACCGCTCAGGCCACAGGACCGGCAGTAGCACATCCTATTTCGGGTACACCGCCCGTGATTGGAGTTCAGCCTATAGTGGCACAGCCAGAGCCCAGGCCCATTGCAGAGGGCGACCAACAGAAGTTACTAGACCGATTGATTAGACTTTGTCCTCCAGGCTTCGGGAGCGAGCAGGGTGAGGATGCCCAGGATTTCATCGACAGGTGCAGGGACAGACTGCATAACATGAGGATATTAGAGTCACACGGGGTAAATTTCACCACTTTCCAGTTAGAGGGCAGAGCTCGCACATGGTGGCAGTCTTATGTGCTCAGTAGGCCAGCAGGTTCTCCACTGGTTACTTGGGAGCAGTTTACACAGCTATTTCTGGATAGATACCTTCCACCGTCTAAGATGGAGGAGCTTCGGGGTCTGTTTGAGAGGTTAGAGCAATGACAGATTTTCGTGACTGACTATGAGGCGAGGTTTTCAAAGTTATCCCGCCATGCCCTTATGATGTTGCCCATTGATGCTGAGAGGGTGCGACGGTTTGTGGCAGACTTACATCCAGGTATCAGGACCTCCATGGCTAGAGAGGTAGAGATGGGTACCCCATTCCAGCTAGTAGTCGAGATAGCTCGACGGATCGAGGGTTACCGTACGAGGAGCAGGGAGCAGGGTCAATCAGGTCAACAGGGTCAGCAGGATAAGAGGGCCAGATTCATAGGTGACTTCAGGGGTGCTCCAGCTAGGGGCAGAGGTCAGTTTAGTAGGCCTCCGTTTTTAACACCTCCATTTCCTCCCAGGGGTGTCTCCGCGAGGCCTTAGTTCAGTGCCATGCCAGAGCGCTCCTATTGTCCTCCAGCCATTCACAGTCCATCCAGGGGTTACTCCAGTCGTCAGAGATCCTCCAGTTCCTATTTCAGTGCGGTGACAGATGATTCTGATCGCACTCTAGCCATTCGGGACTTTTACTCTTCAGGCCAGCAGGATATGTCACATTTGAGATGTTATGAGTGTGGGGACTTAGGCCACATGAAGAGGGATTTCCCCCTCTTTAGGGGCAAGGTCGTTCAGCAGAGTCACCAGCCTATGAGTCCCACACCAGCAGTTCGACCACCTAGGGGTGGAGGTCAGATTAGCAGGGGCCGTCCTAGAAGGGGAGGCCAGTCAGGATGGGGTCATTCAGCTCCAGCTCTTCCTGGGGAAGCTCAGTCATCAGGTGCTATAGCCAGGTTCTATGCTATTCCGGCCAGGGAAGACGTAGTGGCCTCAGACGCTGTGATTACAGGTATGATTTCAGTCTGTGGTAGAGAGGCTTCATTGCTATTTGATCCAGGCTCTACATATTCATATATCTCAGCATTATTTGCCCATTCTCTGGATGTTGCTTGTGAGTCCTTGGGTTCTCCTTTGTATGTGTCCACTCCTGTGGGCGATTCTGTAGTTGTAGACCGGGTCTACCGATCTTGTGTGATTGCTTTTTGTGGGCTTGAGACCAGGGCCGGCCTGTTAATACTTGATATGGTTGATTTCGAGGTTATTTTGGGCATGGATTGGCTATCTCCTTATCATGTTGTGTTGGATTTCCATGCCAAGACAGTTACGTTAGCCATGCCTGAGTCGCCGAGATTGGAGTGGAGGGGTTCTTCAGTTAGTGCATTCAGCAAGGTCATTTCTTTTATGAAGGCTCGGCACATGGTCGAGAAAGGGTGTTTTTCTTACCTTGCTTACGTGCGGGACACCAGTGCCGAGTCTCCTACCATTGATTCAGTGCCTGTGGTTCGAGAGTTTCCGAATGTGTTTCCTTCAGATCTTCCAGGCATGCCTCCAGATCGAGATATTGACTTTTGTATTGATTTGGCTCCAGATACTCAGCCTATTTCCATTCCTCCTTATCGTATGGCTCCTAAGGAGCTAAAGGAACCGAAGGAGCAGCTTGAGGAGTTGTTGGCCAAGGGATTTATTAGGCCAAGTGTGTCGTCGTGGGGTGCTCCGGTCCTATTTGTGAAGAAGAAGGATGGGTCTATGCGGATGTGTATTGACTATCGCCAGTTGAATAAAGTGACCATCAAGAATAAGTATCCTCTGCCGCGCATTGATGATTTTTTTTATCAGCTACAGGGTGCTCGTGTGTTCTCTAAGATTGATCTGAGGTCAGGCTATCACCAGCTGAAGATTCGGGCTTCTGATGTTCCGAAGACTACTTTTCGCACCAGATATGGCCATTATGAGTTTCTAGTGATGTCCTTTGGCTTGACTAATGCCCCAGCAGCATTTATGGATTTGATGAACAAGGTATTCAGGCCGTATATCGACTCTTTCGTTATTGTTTTCATTGATGATATATTGATCTACTCACGGAGCTTGGTTAAACACGAGCAACATTTGAGAGTTGTGCTTCAGACCTTGCGAGAGCAGAAGCTATATGATAAGTTCTCCAAGTGCGAGTTTTGGCTGGAGTCCGTGTCATTCTTGGGGCATGTGGTTTCGGGAGAGGGTATCAAGGTTGATCCGCAGAAGATTGAGGCAGTTCAGAGTTGGCCACGTCCCACTTCAGCTTCAGAGATCAGGAGCTTTCTGAGTTTAGCAGGCTATTACCGTCGGTTCATAGAGGGGTTTTCTTCTATTGCAGCCTCATTGACCAGATTGACTCAGAAGAATGCCCCATTTCGATGGTCCGATGATTGTGAGGCGAGCTTTCAGAAGCTCAAGTCAGCATTGCCCTCAGCTCCAGTTCTATCATTGCCTTCTGAGTCAAGGATGTATACTGTATATTGCGACGCCTCAAGGGTCGGATTGGGGTGTGTGCTGATGCAGGATGGCAGAGTTATTGCTTATGCTTCGCGCCAGCTTAAGGTTCATGAGAAGAACTATCATGTGCATGACTTGGAATTGGCAGCGATTGTTCATGCTTTGAAGATTTGGCGACACTATTTGTATGGTGTGTCTTGTGAGGTCTATACCGACCACCGCAGCCTGCAGTACTTACTTAAGCAGAGGGACCTTAATTTGAGGCAGCGGAGGTGGCTTGAGTTGTTGAAGGACTACGATCTCACTATTCTGTATCACCCGGGCAAGGCGAATGTAATGGCGGATGCATTGAGCAGGCGGGCAGCTAGCATGGGTATTTTGGCCTACATTTCAGCTTAGGAGAGGCCTTTAGCCTTGGACATTCAGTCCTTGGCCAATCGATTGGTGAGATTGGAACTTTTCGAGCCTCGTCGAGTTTTGGCTCATATGGTTGCGCAGTCTTCATTATTGAGAGAGATCAAGGCTCAACAGTTTGATGATCCACGTCTGGCAGAGCTTCAGGATACGGTGGTCCAGGGTAGGGCCAAGGATGTTACCTTGGGCGAGGATGGTGTTCTGAGACTCTAGGGCAGATTGTGTGTTCCTGATATTGATGGCTTGAGGGAGAGGATTCTAGCAGAGGCGCACAGTTCTCGATATTCTATTCAACCCGGAGCGACAAATATGTACCGTGATTTGAAGCAGCACTACTGGTGGAGGCGGATGAAGAAGGACATTGTTCAGTATATGGCCAGGTGTCTTAATTGTCAGCAGGTTAAGTACGAGCATCAGCGGCCAGGAGGCTTGTTTCAGCAGATGCCCATTCCTCAGTGGAAGTTGGAGCGTATCACTATGGACTTCGTGGTAGGGTTTCCCCGGACTTTGCGGAAGGTTGATGCGGTTTGGTTCATTGTGGATAGACTGACCAAATCAGCGCATTTCATTCCTGTGGCTACTACTTATACTTCAAAGAGGCTGGCTCAGATTTTCATTCGAGAGATAGTCCGATTGCGCGGTGTGCCGTTGTCTATTATATCAGATCGAGGTCCTCAGTTCACTTTGCACTTCTGGAGAGCTTTGCAAAGTGAGATGGGCACTCAGATAGACCTCAGTTCAGCATTTCATCCTCAGACTGATGGCCAGTCAGAGCGTACGGTTCAGATATTAGAGGATATGCTCAGGGTCTGCCTGATTGATTTTGGAGGTCAGTGGGACCAGTTCTTGACTTTGGCGGAGTTTGCGTATAATAATAGTTATTAGTCCAGCATCGAGATTGCTCCATTTGAGGCTTTACATGGTCGGCGATGCCGTTCTCCGATTGGGTGGTTCGAGTTTGGTGAGGCCAAGTTATACGGTACAGATCTGGTCAGAGATGCCTTGGAAAAGGTGAAGATTATTCAGGAGAGGCTCCGTACAGCACAGTCTAGGCAGAAGAGCTAAGCAGATCAGCGGGCACGTGATGTATCATTCATGGAGGGACATAAGGTTATGTTGAAGGTCTCGCCAATAAAGGGCAAGTTGAGCCCCAGGTTTATAGGTCCTTTCGTGGTGTTGAAGCGGGTTGGAGAGGTTGCTTATGAGCTCGCTTTACCTCCGGCCTTATCAGGTGTTCATCCAGTTTTCCACGTATCCATGCTTCGGAAGTATCACGCCGACTTCTCTCACGTGATTGATTATAGCACTATTCAGTTGGACGAGCAGTTGAGTTACGAGGAGGAGCCAGTGGCCATTATTGATAGACAGGACCGCCAGTTGAGGCCCAAGATAGTTTCTGCGAATAAGGTTCAGTGGAGGGGCCAGCCGGCTGAGGAGGCGACTTGGGAGTCCGAGGAGGACATGCGGAGCAGATATCCACAGCTTTTAAGCACTTCAGGTACAATTCTAGACTCGTTCGAGATCGAACGTTTGTTTAAGAGGGGGAGAATGTAACGACCCAGCCGATCGTTTTGCGTATTAGGATCCCGTCTCCCTGAATGAAACCTTCCTTAGCGGCAATTCGTGCTTTATGACTCGCGGGAGCGGGTGGTTCGGGACTTGGGAATGATTTGGATGGTTTAGGAACACTTGGTTCCTTAAGGTTGGCCTATTTGGCCAAGTTTGACTTCGGTCAACATTTCGAGCAAACGACCTTGGAATCGAGTTCTGACAGCTCCAGTAGCTCCGCATAATGATTTCGGACTTGGGCATAGGTTCGGCCTGGGTTTATGATGACCCGAAAGCATTTCGGCGCCCGAAATGGAAATCAGGATTTCCTTATCTCTGAAATTTGGGTTGGGACGTGAATTTATGCTATTGAGGTCCTAATAGAATTCCGGGACCGGGAATAGTTTCGTATAGTCATTCATGACTTGTCTATAAAATTTGAGGTCATTCCGAGTAGTATAGACCCGTTCGGCGCAATGATATGAAATCTAGAGTTCTTAAAGTCTTAAGTTTGAATTCAAGAGGTTTGGCGGGTGATTTCAAGTTCTAGTGATGTTCTGAGTGTTCCGTGAGCTCGAGTGAGTCCGTCATATAATTTGAGACCTGTTGGTATATTTTGTCAGAGGGTCGGGTGGGCCCAGGGGCTTCCCGAACCCCGCACGAGGCCAAAAACCAGCAAAATCCACTGCTGGTGTGGCTGCTTCTTGTGTGACCACACCTGCGGTTTCTCAGTCGCAGGTGCGAGTGCGCACCTGCGGTCCAGCCTTCGCAAGTGCGACCCCCATCGCAGGCGCGACCCTTTCTTCCGCAGGAGCGGGAACGCTGGTGCGGACTCCTTCTCCGCAGGTGCGATACTAGGGTCCCAGGCCCTTTTCCGCAGGGGCGATGATATTCTCGCAGGTGCGGAAATCACTGTTGCCAACCCCTTTTTAAATGTCCAAATTACGGGTTTCTTCATTTTTATCCACCATCAACCTCCATTAGAGAGCATCCAAGTTTGAGCAACACCTCCCACGACCACCCACTGTAGGGGTAAGTAATTCTCTTCTATTTTTCACTATTATGCATAGAATTCAACGAGTTTAATTCCTAAAGAATCAAAAATTCATAAAATTTTGATAGAAATTCTAGGGCTTTGAATAAATTGGTGAATTATTAATTTGAGGCTACGAATCCTTGTATAAATCAAATCACATCGATCCTTAGACTTCGGGTAGGTGATTCCTTCAAGAATTTTCGAAATACAACGTGTGGGCCAGGGGTCGAAATTCCGGAAATGGTCAAGAATGCTTAAATTTAGGATTTCTTGTTGATTCTTCTTCTTGGAACCTAAATTAATTCAATTATACCATGATTTGTTAGTTGCGAGCCGTCGAGGGTGAATTTCGAAGATTCAGGCGCATCCTTGATCCGATGAGTGATATCGTCACGAGGTGAGTCTCCTTTCCAAACTTGTAAGGGGGAAATGTCCCCGTAGGTTCCTTGTTTTCTATGTGTACATGTTGAGGGGGGAGGGGGGCGCGTACGTACCAAGTGACGAGAGTCCGTACGTGGCGACTATATTGCTAAGTCGGGTAGCCGTAGGACCCACGAGCATGTCATTTTTTGCCTTATTTGCACCATTGTATGTATTATAAACTATGTTTATTGTTGAAATGACATGGGAGGTAAAACTATGATGAGGTAAATCTTAATTGGCGATCAGTGATATGATGTTGAAACAATCCTGTTGAGTTCACGGTCGAGTCGGCACCCGTAAGTACCTATATGTAATATTATTATTATCGAGTCAACACACGAGTCCCAGGTATGATTCGCGATCGTGGGGAGCTTATTATTATTATCGAGTCAGCACACGAGTCGTAGGTATGATGCGCGATCCTGGGGAGCTTAATATTATTATCGAGTCAGCACACGAGTCGCAGGTATGATGCGCGATCGTGGGGAGCTTATTATTTATTATCGAGTCAGCACACGAGTCGCAGGTATGATTCACGATCGTAGGGAGCTTATTATTATTATCGAGTCAGCACACGAGTCGTAGGTATGATGCGCGATCCTGGGGAGCTTAATATTATTATCGAGTCAGCACACGAGTCGCAGGTAAGATTCGCGATCGTGGGGAGCTTATTATTATTATCGAGTCAGCACACGAGTCGCAGGTAAGATTCGCGATCGTGGGGAGCTTATGACCTCAGTCCTAATGACCTACCCTATGACTCCGGGCGGTTATCTTGTCCGTGTCGGTATATGTTGTTGTCTTGTCCATGTCGGTATATGTACACTTGAGTCTGGATCACATATGACAGTATTGGCAAGGTATTGGTGAAACTTGTTCTGTTTACAATTGTTGAGACATAAATATTGTGAAAGGCTTTGACTTAAATTGTGAAAATCTTTTTTATAAATAAATAGATGTATTTGTCTGGTGGGAGCGAGTTGCAAGCCACAACAAGGAGTGATAAGGGCAGACATGTGGGATCGGGTTGTACGCCGCAACAGGAGAAATAAGGGTGATATATATATAGGGAGGAGCAATAAGGGTGGACAGGTGGCAGCGGGTTGCGCGCCGCAACAAGGAGCAATAAGGGAGGACATTTATGTTTTACTTATTTTTTTAAACACAAGGATTTGAAAACTTACTGGTTTACTTCACTATTTTTTATATATTTTGCACTACTTTTATTTTTAAGTTAAAATTCAGAAATTTGGAAACTTATTTGAGAATTGGTTATAGCTGAGACCTGGAAAAGATGGTTGAGTTATTTTATTCATTGCTACAGATTATTGTTTTGTTTTGTTTAGAATTTCCTTCTTGCTTTATTATATATTGTTCACAGGTTATATTGTTAATGCCCCGCCGTAGCCTCGTCACTACTTCGTCGAGATTAGGCTCGGCACTTACTCAGTACATGGGGTCGGTTGTACTGATACTACACTCTGCACTTCTTGTGCAGATCCAGATACCGATCAGAGTTAGGTGAGAGTAGTAGCTGGCATTATTATCACGGAGACACGAGGTAGATCTGCTAGTGTCCGCAGATTCCTGGAGTCTTCTCTATATTATTTAGACTACTGTTTTATTTGATTCAAAATAGTTATACATTATTTCTTGAGCCAATTATTTGTAGTATTCTTTAGTAGTTCGTGAATTGTGACTCCAAACCCTGGGTAGCTAGATATTATAATTAGCTTCGAGTTTCGTTTATTATTTCTCATATTATTCAGTATTCGTTTATTTGATAACTCTAGACTTAGTATTATAACTTAATTGGTTAAAGTATCGAATTCCTCTATCATTGGCTTGCCTAGAAAGTATGGTGTTAGGCGCCATCACGATCCTTAAGGTTGGGAAATTTGGGTCGTGACAAGTTGGTATCAGAGCACTAGGTTGCTTAGGCCTCACAATTCACGAACAAGCTTAATAGAGTATGAAGGATCGGTACGGAGACATCTGTACTTATCTCTCAGAGGATATGAAGTTAGGAACAATTTCACGTCTATTCTACTCTATCATGCGACTTTATTTTATCACTAATGATTGAACTCGTCTGTTCTTTTCCTCTCGCAAATCTTGACAACATGCAATCCGTCCACAACCGGACAAAAAATGGAGCTCCAATGACAACTACGATTAGGGGAAGAGGTAGAGGCAAATCTCAAGCTAGAGCTCGAACATTAACACCTATGGTAGAGCCTCAAGTGGATCTAGACGCGGAGGTTCTAGCTCAGTCGGTACATGTTGGACTAGCCCATATCATATTAGGATTTATAGATACTCCAGTATTGCATAACAAAGGAATTGTTGAAAGCAACGGGGTTGGTTTATATGAGCTGTGAAGTTTAACATTGTGGATTATCAGACATTGTGACCTATGACATCGTGCCAAGTGGGGAAGTCCACTATCAAGGAATAAATTGCAGGGTCATGTGTTATATCGGTTTTGGTCTGGAATGTATAGGGCTTGAGATTTTGAAAGAGATAAAGCTGGGAATTGTGGTATGTCTGCCTCCTTAATACCCATATACCTCAGTACCGAAGGATTTATATAAACAACTTTAAATCTATGGAAGGTCTACTCAGTGTGGAAGTCACAGTTTCGGATTTTGGGGTAGCTCAGCTGTGTTGGGTCAACATAGTAAAAGAAGAAATTGGACGCCAGTGTTTTTCGTAAGCATACGAAGAGGGCAACCAGCCATTGCATCTCCAACTACTTGAATCAGTTCTCACAAATGTTATTGATATAATTTGTTTCTCGGACTCTCCATAATGTGTGGCGCATAGGGTTTGAATGGTTGCGTCAAGTCACCATGGCGGTATTCGAATATGCCATCAGGTTCGATAAGTTAACCCTTCATACTACTAGTTCGGTACATATAGCCAGAGAGAAATTTCACAAACTCATTAAAGGACTCAAATATTATTGTAAAAAAAAAAAACATTTTGTACGACTCAGGGCAAGTTGATACTTTATTTCGGCTAGTGGTAGAAATTGTTTAGATGTTAGAATGTGTCCGGGATGAGGAAAAGAGGAAGTTAAGGAGACTAAGAGGTCTCGAGGTTCTAAAAGATTCAGTAAATTTTTCTTTGCAACAACAAATTATTTTGGCAGGGGCTCGGGAAACCGACCAACCCAGTCTGTATATCTAATTACTCGGGGTGCTTCAATGAGTTCTTTTAATGCACCACTGCTACGAGATTCCTACAAAGGTTATTCCAAGTTATTTGGTATAAACTCGGTATGAGTAGGCGAATCATTCATCAGAGCACTCAGGCTACGTGCCCCATTGCAGTTACAACTCAACTTACATGACCAGCTAGGGAAAAAGGGGTCGAAATCTCGAAGGTGGAGGTCAGATTCCTAGAGGTGGAGACCCAGCCTGTTGATATATTTTCTATGGTATGGCTAAGGTCGTTATATCAAATGGTTCCATTACAAGAACAATCTCTAGTTATTATAAAGTGATAATTTCCTTAACTTGATTCGGTTATGAGTATCTAGGAAAGTCCTCCTAATATTCTCCACTCTCGGGTGAGCTTCGTAACTCTAAAATCTACTTATGTGGACATTTGTATTGCGAAATTGTGTGGAGATAGCTATGTCTATCATTACGTGTTGTAATTTTGTTTAACAGAAAATATTTAAAAGAAGAAAATGGAATATTTCGATTGGCACGATATGCATATTACATGTGATTCCGAATTGAGGGTGAGATCCTCGCATTTTAATATGATTTAATATGTTTAAATCGGTCTACGAGCCGCGGTGGAAGTTATGCATGGACGAGATCCTTATGATGAATAATTCTTGTGTTTAAAATTATCCCCTGTGAAATTAAAATTTGTACTATAGTACTAATAGGGAGTCATGCCTGTTAGGTTTATTCGAATATATATGTATAAAAATTATTTGTGCATAATTTGCCAAATTCGTGCTATAATTATTGAGCTTTAACCTACAATGTAGGTGCCCGCCCATGTGGCATTAAATGAGACACATTTATTCGGGTATATAATTACGAGGTCTTCAAGCATCGAATCCGTTATCAGTATTGTGAAGGTTTGAAAGGAGATTATTGTTAACGTGAAGCTATTTGATAATTCTGTAATTGGCAATGAACAACTATTAAGAAAATAGAGGCAGTAAAGAATTGGCCTATACCCACTACAACCATGGAAATCAGGAGTTTCTAGGGTTTGGCGGGTTACTATCATCATTTTGTGGAGAGGTTTTCATCCATATCAGCCCCTATGACTAAATTGACTCAGAAAGTTGCCCCATTCAAATGGTCAGACAAGTGTGAGGCAAGCTTTCAGAAGCTCAAGACAGCCTTGACTTCAGCACCGGTGTTGGTGTTACCATCAAGTTCAGGTTCTTTCACAGTGTATTGTGATGCATCTCGTATTAGACTTGGCGCAGTATTAATGCAAGATGGAAAGGTGATTGCATATGCATCTAGACAGTTGAAAGTCCATGAGAAGAATTATCCGGTTCATGACTTAGAGTTGGCAGCCATTGTTCATGCATTGAAGATTTGGAGGCATTATCTTTATGGCGTGCCGTGTGAGGTTTTCACTAACCATCGCAGTCTCCAGTATTTATTCAAGAAAAAGGATCTTAATTTGAGACATCGGAGATGGTTAGAGTTATTGAAGGATTATGATGTTACCATATTGTATCATCTAGGGAAGGCCAACGTGGTGGTCGATGCACTGACTAGAAAAGCAGTGAGTATAGGCAGCCTTGCGTATATTCCAGTCGGTGAGAGACTGTTAGCTTCAGACATTCAAACTTTGGCTAATCAGTTCGTGAGGTTGGATATTTCGCTTAGCAGTGTTCTAGCTTGTACAGTCGCTCGGTGTTCTTTAATTGAGCATATCAGAGATAGGCAGGATGGTGACCCGTATTTTATGGTCCTTAGGGATACAGTTCGGCACGGTGGTGCCAAAAGAGTTATAGTAGGAGATGCCGATGTTTTGAGGATACATATGTGTGCCTAATGTTGATGGCCTTCGTGAGTTCATTCTTGAGGAAGCTCACAGTGCAGCCAAAATGTTTCAGCACTTGAGACAGCATTACTGGTGGAGAAGGATGAAAAAGGATATTGTTGCATACGTGGCCCGTTGCTTAAATTGTCAGCAGGTGAAGTACGAGCATCAGAGACCTGGTGGTTTGCTCCAGCATATAGAGATTCCCGAGTGGAAGTGGGAGCGTATCACTATGGACTTCGTTGTTGGACTCCCACGGACTTAGAGGAAATTTTGATGCAGTTTGGGTTATTGTGGATAGGCTGACTAAATCAGCACATTTCATTCATGTGGCGAGTACTTATACTTCGGAGCGGTTAGCTGGGTTATATATTGGTGAGATTTTTCGCCTTCGTGGTGTGCCCGTGTCTATCATTTCTGATCGAGGTACGCAGTTTACTTCGCACTTTTGAAGGGCATTTCAGCGTGAATTGGGTACCCCGAGTAGAGTTGAGCACAACATTTCATCCTCAAACTGACGGGCAGTCCGAGCGTACCATTCAAATTTTGGAGGATATGCTCCGCTCTTGTGTTATTGACTTTGGAGGTTCTTGGGATTAGTTCTTGTCGTTAGCAGAGTTTGCTTATAATAATAGTTATCAGTCGAGCATTCAGATGGATCCTTATGAGGCATTATATGGTATACGATGCAGATCGCCAGTTGGATGGTTTGAGTCGGGAGAGGCTCGGTTATTGGGTACCGACTTAGTTCAGGAGGCCTTAGATAAGGTCAAGATTATTCAGGAGAAACTTCATGCAGCTCAGTCAAGGAAAAAAAGTTATGCCGATCGTAAGGTTCGTGATGTGGCATTCATGGTTGGAGAGAGAGTATTTCTTCGGGTATCGCCCATGAAGGGTGTTATGAGGTTTGGGAAGAAGGTCAAGTTCAGCCTAGGTATATCGAGCCATTTGAGATTCTTGAGAGAGTGGGGGAGGTGTCTTATAAACTTGCGTTGCCTCCAGGGTTATCCTCAGTTCATCCGGTATTCCACGTGTCCATACACCGAAAATATCATGGTGACCCGTTCCACGTGTTGGATTTCAGCTCTATCCAATTGGACAAAGATTTAACTTATGAGGAGGAGCCGGTATCCATTTAGACCGGCAGTTTTGTGAGTTGAGGTCTAAGAGTTATCCTTCAGTTCGAGTGTATTGGAAAGGTCAGCCCGTTGAGGCATCTACTTGGGAGTCCGAGTCGGACATACAGGGTAATACCCACACTTGTTCGCCAATTCAGGTAATCTTCTATGTCCGTTTGAGGCGTTTGTTTTAGAGGTGGAGACTGTGATGACCCAAGGGGTCATTTTATGAACTAAGACTCCATTCTAGGCTTGAATTGGCCAATGTTAGAAATTTGACGATTTTGGTCGATAGTGGAAAATTAGGTATCGGGGTCGGAATGGAATTCCGAAAGTGGAAGTAGGTTTGTAGTGTTATTTTTGATGTGTGTGCAAAAGTTGAGGTCATTCGGTGTTTGGTAGGTTTCGACGTCGTTAGCGAATTTTGGAGATTTTAGAAGTTCTAATGCTTGAATCCGAGGATGATTTAGTATTTTGGTGTTGTCTTGAGTGTTCTGGAGGTTTGACTAAGTTCGAGTAGTAATATATGATTTGTTTGAATTGTTGGTTGATGTCTCGAGGGTCTCGAGTGAGTTTCAGATATGTTTGGGTTGTGTTGTGCTCATTTTTCTTATGTTTCGACGTCGTTTCTTCAAACATAAATGATATCATATTGAACAAATAAGCTTTAATTTCTGTTTTGAAGTATTAGACCCGTATCGTCATTACGGATCCGTAGCAAAAAGAATCATCGAATTTGGACATCGTATGAGAATTTTATGGTCATTTTACCAAGGTTGCCAGATTTTTCAGATTAATTACGAAATTGTCACTGACAACGTATTTAAAAATCTGCACTATTTGCAAATACTAAAACCTATATATCTCCTTCATTATAAGGTCAAATTGAGTGATTCAAAATCCTAACTTGACTAGATTTTCACAAGGAATCCATTGGAGGCATAAAAAGCGAGTTTCGGGATCATTTGACATGAGAAACGAGGTAGAATAGCTGGCACAAAAATATATAAAATAAGGGTTTGTTCATTCGGTCATATTTTGAGTTGGGGAGCTCGGATTTGAGAGATTTTCACCATAAGAATTCTGGTATGTGTTCTTTACTCGTTTTTGGTTATGTTTCATGAATCCATCTTCGTTTTTGGGATTTGATTGATGATTTTAAAGTGAAAATGAGGGAGTTAGAGCTTGAGTTTTGGAGAGTTTTAGGTTGGGATTTGAGGGACCAAACAGAGTCCGATTTTGATAAATTTTATATGGTTAGACTCGGGAGAGGACAAGGGTTTTGATTCTGCCATTTTTGACTAATTTCGATATATGGGCCCAAGGGTCGGATTTTGGCCGATTTCGGATTTTTGGCATATTTTGTAGTTTTTATTGTGGAATTCGATTCGTTAGCCTATATTGATGGTATTAATCTGATTATGATTAGATTCGAGCGGGTTAGAGAAATATTCTAAAGGAAAAGTTGTAATTGAGCAGTGAGTGACCTGCGAATTTGAGGTAAGTGTTCGGTTTAACCTTGACTTGAGGAATAGGAATCCCCAACTTAATATCTATGTGAATTTGCATGTGTGTGGTGTATAGGTGAGGTGACGAGTATCTATGAACCATCAATATGTCTGTTAAGCATGATCCCTTCCCCATTTCCAATTTAATTGATCCCTAGTTTAATTGTTTTATGATCATTGATGCCTTCATGTCTACTTGGTTCGTCAACTTGTTGTTAAATATTATTTCAAGTATTTTGAAAGTGTTACTTTTTCCTTGGTAACATTGTGGTACATCTGGTTGAGCTGGTTGTTAGTGTTACATTATACATTTCGGTTGGTTTCGCTATGTAGTGATAATTGGTGAAGTTTCTGAATAGTACAGTTTCCTGTTTATGATATTTGAGATTAAGTATTGTGAAAGGCTTGGAATCTGATTTGTGAAACTTTATTATAAATAAAGAGATGATATGTGATTTGTCTGGTGGGAGCGGGTTGCACGCCGCAACAAGGAGTAATAAGGGTGGACATGTGGGATCGGTTTGCACGCCGCAACAGGAGAAATAAGGGTGATATATATATATATATATATATATATATATATATATATATATATATATATACATGGAGGAGCAATAAGGGTAGAGATGTGTGGTATCGGGTTGCACGCCGCAACAAGGAGCAATAAGGGAGAATATTCATGTTTTACTGTTTAAAAAATAAAGGCTGGAACACTCATTGCTTTATTGTCATTATTTCATATTCTGCTCTTACTATTATTTAAAGTGAAACTTGTTCTGTTTACAATTGTTGAGACATAAATATTGTGAAAGGCTTTGACTTAAATTGTGAAAATCTTTTTTACAAATAAAGAGATGTGTTTGTCTGGTTGGAGCGAGTTGCACGCCACAACAGGAGAAATAAGGGTGATATATATAGGGAGGAGCAATAAGGGAGGACATTTATGTTTTACTTATTTTTTTAAACACAAGGATTTGAAAACTTACTGGTTTACTTCACTACTTTTTTATATTTTGCACTACTTTTATTTTTAAGTTAATATTTGGAAATTTGGAAACTTATTTGTGAATTGGTTATAGTTGAGACCTGGAAAGGTGGCAGAGTTATTTTATTCATTGCTACAGATTATTGTTTTGTTTAGTTTAGAATTTTCTTCTTGCTTTATTATATATTGTTCACAGGTTATATTGTTAATGCCCCACCGTAGCCTCGTTAATACTTCGTCGAGGTTAGGCTCAACACTTACTCAGTACATGGGGTCAATTGTACTGATACTACACTCTGCACTTCTTGTGCAGATCCAGGTACCGGTCAAAGTTAGGTGAAGTAGTAGTTGTCATTATTTGCACGGAGACACGAGGTAGATTTGCTGGTGTCCGTAAATTCCTGGAGTCTTCTCTATATTATTTAGACTACTGCTTTATTTGATTCAAAACAGTTTTACATTATTTCTTGAGCAAATTATTTGTAGTATTCTTTAGTAGTTTGTGAATTGTGACTCCAAACTCTAGGTAGCTAGATATTATAATTAGCTTCGAGTTTCGTTTATTATTTCTCATTTTATTCACTATTCGTTTATATTAGCTTCTAGTTTCGTTTATTATTTCTCATTTTATTCAGTATTCGTTTATTTGATAACTCTAGACTTAGTGTTATAATTTAATTGGTTAAATTATCGAATTCCTGTAACATTAGATTTGCTAGCAAGTATGATGTTAGACGCCATCACGATTCTTAAGGTTGGAAAATTTGAGTCGTGACAAAAACATTCATAAAAGAGGGAAAAATTTATAACGGACAAAGTATAAGAAATGGTCTAGCTCCCTTTCATTTTTGAAGCTCCATTAGACAGAAGGTCTCACATTTAAACAAATATACATACCAGAATATGTTACGTCTAAGCTAGTGTACATGGCATTTTTCTTCAAATGAACTGAGACCGGAAACCATCGTCGGTAAACTCGAACGCAACCTCAGCTAATATTCGTTGAACTCCATCAGAGAAGATGGTGTTTTCCTGTATTTCGCAACTATTTCGAGGTTGTTTCGCAGCTGGTTTCGCAGCTCTTTGAGGCTGGATTTTGCTTCACTTTAGGTCCTTTTTTGGGACTGTTTTGAGGCTATCTTTCAAGTGGTTTCAATGGGGAAAGGTGGCTGCCTTTTCAGCTAATTTTGGGAGTTAAAATGGCGGGGATGAGATTTTGGGGCTGATTTGAAGTGTTTTGGGGCTGGATTTCGGGTGATTTTGGACTGATTTTCAACTGGAGTTTTTGATTGATTTTTATGGAATCCTTTTGGACCTTAGTGATGTCTTGACAATGTGGGAAATGGGGTGGGTTTGCTGATTTTTGGTGCGGTGAAGGGAAGAAGAAGGAGCAGCGGCTCTTCCCGTAAATCAGAGAGAGCTTCAACTCTGTTTTTTTCCCGTCTCCCTTGTTATGTGTGTCTATCTAGGTATCAAATTGTACAAGTATTATGGTATTTCTTGGGAAGAAAGGATAAGAATGGGTGAGGTGTTGGGAAGGTGCATGTGAGTTTGTTATGAGGAGATAAGGAGGAATATTTGGAAAATGACCATTTTTAATTAGTTCTTTATATATATATATATCGAACGAAGTATTTCCCGAGGTACTGTGGGCATATCGAACGGAGTCGAAGTCAAGCACGGGAGAGACCCCATTTTCTTTGGTATATGAATCTAAGGCATTGATCCCGGTCGAGGTCGGGGAGCCGAGCGTCAAATTTCAGCATGCCACCGAGGACTCGAACAACGAGGCCATGAACACCTCTCTCGAGCTACTAGATGAAAAACGTGAGGCCACATTAGTTCAAATGGCCGCCAAAAAACAAAGGATGAAAGGTACTACAACAGAAGAACTAACCTCCACTACTTCGAAGTCAGGGACTTAGTTCTAAGGAAAGTCACCATAGATACTCGAAACCCAAATGAAGGGAAACTAGGCCCTAATTGGGAAGGACTGTACCATGTCCTCGGAGTCGTAGGCAAAGGATCCTACAAACTTGGTACAATGGAATGCGAGCAACTACACAACAATTGGAACATATCATTTCTCAAACGTTATTACTACTGAGGGATGACTTTTTCCCTTTTTCATTTAT
>ML270781.1:34824-52369 GCA_005239495.1 Nicotiana undulata | reverse complement strand
GCACTAGAATCACGAACATAGGCCAAATAGGCCAAACAACCCTTCTCGACCATGCGCCGAGGCCTTCATATAAGAAATAAATCTACCAGGAGAATGACTAGGGGTCCCTCTCCACTCTAAATGAGGTACTCCTGGCAAGCCAAGGTCACTATCTTGGCATGACAGTCCAAGATAGCATGATAGGGAGATAACCAGTCCATCCCTAATATAACATCAAAATCAACCATATCAAGAAGCAAAAGATCAACCTGAGTCTCCATACCACCAATAACTATTGCGCAAGCACGGTAGACTCGATCTACCACTATAGAATCACCCACCGGTGTAGACACATGTACAGCAGTACTTAGAGAATCACGAGGCATACTCAAATAAGGGGCAAAATATGAAGACACATAGGAAAATTTAGAACTCGGATCAAATAACACCGAAGCCTCTCGGCTGCAAACTGAAACCGTACCTGTAATAATTGCATCAGAAGCCTCTGCATCAGGACGAGCAGGAAAAGCATAACACCGGGGCTGAGCCCCTCCGACCTAAACATCCCTGGACATGCCAGTGTGAGTCAACTCAACAAATTAGTCTCCAGGGACCTGGTGATAGGGTTGCCTAACATCAAGTTCAAGGAAGACAAAGTTTGTGAGGCTTGTGCAAGGGGGAAGCATGTAAGATTCTCTTTTAAAAGCAAGAAAGTGGTAAGCACCACCAGGACGATGGAACTGGTCCATATGGATCTCTGTAGTCCAATGAGAACATTAAGCAGATGTGGTAAAAGATATATGATGGTGCTTGTTGATGATTACTCTAGGTTTACTTGGACATTGTTTTTAACATCTAAAGATGAAGCATTTGACATGTTTACTTCTTTTGTTAGGAAAACTCAGGAACAACTAGGTAATCAACTTGCATCAATTAGGTCTGATCATGGCATTGAATTTGAAAATGCTAAATTTGCTGAATATTATGATGAGCATAACATAGATCATAATTTTTCTGTTCCTAAGACTCCACAACAAAATGGATTAGTTGAAAGAAAGAACAGGACACTTGAAGATAAAGTTAGGACTATGCTTCTTTCTAGTAAACTGCCTCATAGCTTTTGGGCAGAAGCTGTAAATACTGCATGCTACATCCTAAATGGGTGCATGACTAGAACTATTGTAGAGAAGACTCCCTATGAGTTACTTAAAGGGATAAAACAAAAAATATTCCATCTTAGGGCATTTGGATGCAAGTACTTTGTGCACAATAATGGAAAAGACTCCCTAGGTTGTTTGATCCCTGAAGTGATGATGGAGTATTCTTGGGATATTCTTCACATAGCAAAGCTTACAAGGTCTATAACAAAAAATACTATGTATGTAGAAGAAAGTGTTCATGTGGTTTTTGATGAAACTAACATTCTTTCTGAGAGGCAAGAACATGATAATGAAGCAATTAGGCTAGTAAGAAACTCAAATGAAACAACAACCAAGACTGAAGCTGCACTAGAGGAAGGAACATGTGATGAAACAGGTTCTTCCACCCAACGTGACAGGGGGAATAGAACAAAAAGGAAATGATTCTCAAACCTCAAGGAAACCTGTCCCACAACAACAAAGCATTGAAGGAACATCAAGGGGAAACCAATTGGTTGTGAAATCTTACAAGTATCAAATTTCTCATCCCATTGAGAACATAATCACTGATCCAACCTCTGGAATGAAAATCAGATCTTCATTAAAGAATCTTTGTGCTTTTGATTCTTTCTTATCCCTTATTGAACCTAAAATGTTGATGAGGCTTTGTAGGATGCAGACTGGATAAATGCAATGCAAGATGAACTCAACCAATTTGGAAGGAGTCAAGTTTGGCATCTTGTACCCAGACCCAAGGACAGATCAATAATTGGCACAAAATGGGTCTTCATAAACAAACTTGATGAAGAAGAAACAGTTACAAGGAACAAGGCAAGATTGGTGGTTCAAGGATATAATCAAGAGGAGGGAATAGACTATGACAAAACCTTTGCTCTAGTTGCAAGGTTGGAAGCAATAATGCTCCTCATAGCCTTTGCTGCTTACATGGAATTTACCCTTCACCAAATGGATCTCAAGAGTGCATTCATCGTTGGCTATCCAAAAGAAGAAGTGTTTGTCAAGAAACCTCCAGAGTTTGAAAGCAAGGAGAGTTCTAATCATGTGTACAAACTTGACAAAGCACTTTATGGTCTCAAGCAGGCTCCAAGAGCATGGTATGAAAGATTATCAAAGTTCTTGCTTGAGCATGACTACAAGAGAGGTAAAATTGACAATACTTTATTTTTGAAAGAAAAAAGTAAAGATCTCTTGGTAGTTCAGATATATGTTGATGATACAATCTTTGGAGCAACTACTAATAAGTTAAGTAAAGAATTTGCTAAACTAATGGGGAGTGAATTTGGAATGAGTATGATGGGTGAGCTTAATTTCTTTTTAGGCTTGCAAATTAAACTTATTCAAATGGAACTATGATCCATCCGCAAAAGTATGTGAAAGAGTTGCTTAAAAAGTTTAAATGGAAGATTCCAAAGAAATTAACACTCTCATTGCAACAACTACAAAGTTGGATATAGATGAACCTGGTTCATCTGTTGATCAGAAGTTGTATAGGGGAATGATTGGCTCATTGTTGTATCTCATTGATAGTAGACCTGACATTGTTTTCAGTGTAGGCCTTTGTGCAGGATTTCAGGCAAACCCAAAGGGGTCTCACTTGATTGCTGTCAAGAGAATTTTGAGATATCTAAAAGGAACCATTTATCTTTGTCTATGGTATCCAAAAGGTAGTAATTTCAATCTAGTGGGATATGATGATGCTGATTATGTAGGTTTTCTTGTGGATAGATAGAGCACCTCAGGTATGACACACTTTCTTGGCTCATGTCTTGTGTCTTGGGCCACCAAAAAGCAAAATTCAGTGGCCTTATCTACTGCTGAAGCTGAGTATATTGTTGGTGCTTCATGTTGTACTCAATTGTTGTGGATAAAACAATAATTAATGGACTTTGGAATTGATGTTGGTTGTAACCCCCTTTTTTGTGATAGCAATTAGTATGACTAATAATCTGGTTCATCACAAGAGAACTAAGCACATAGATGTTATGCATCACTTTTTGAGGGATAACTATGAAAATGGTTTGATAACTGTGGAGTTTTGTGCTACTAACAAGCAAATAACTGACATCTTCGCAAAATCCCTATGTAGAGATCACTTTGAAAGGAACAAGTTAGAATCAGGGATGATTAAGATCACCTAAAAGGACCTGTTCAAAATTCACAATGAAAAAAAAATGTTTTTTTTTGTTTGAAAATCTGTAAATTGTATATATAATTAGATTAAATTTTGCTCAGTCTCATACTTTAAATATTATACTCTTGTTCCATGTGCTAAAATGACTCATTAATCTCTAATGATATTTTCTCTATATTGGCAAATTTAGACTTACACAAGAGAATTCTCAATGAAGAACCTGGTTCATCAAGATAACTCTGTATGTTTTCTAGACTCTGCATAATTTGAAATAATAATATTTGGATCATGAGCAGAGTCCTATATAATTCCAAACTCCTTTGGGACTTATCCGTTATAAGTGAACCAGTTCCGTTCAAAAGAGTCCCAACCGAATTGAAGTACCTAGATTCTAGGGATACACTCCAACGTCTTCTCAAACTTGAAATTTTGTTTGATTAAACTTCTAAAAGTCTGAAAAGTTGTCGTTACCCCATTAATTACTCCTCTTTAAATTGATCAGCTTTAGTGTATTCATCACTTCATCTCTCTTAAGCAGTCAAAATAATCTCAATCTTCTTTCATCTTCCAAACATAATCCAAATCTCTTCTCTTCCATACCCAAGCACAAAAATGGCTAACACTCCTGAAACCCTTTCACCACCACCACAAGAGACCTCTTAAACACCCATCATCACTCCTTCCAACACCCCAACTTCTAAGAAAAGAGTAAAATGATGGCTCGCAAGGTTGTTGTTGGTGGAGAGAGATTCAGTAAATTAATGAACAATTGAAAGCGAGTAGGGAGGAAGAACGTCAGAAATCTGATGAATCCTTCAAATCTGCTACTGAGGGGGAAGAAATTGTTTCTTCCCAAACTGAACAGGTATCTTCTGGCCCTAAAGTCACTCCTGAGATAATTTCTGAAGTTGCTACAAATTTGGAGAATAGGTTTGTACCGGTAGGGTCTATAACAAGTGTTGAAACTACAGAGTCTGGAGCAGTTTGTGGTAAAAATGAAAAGGAAAAGAAAAAGAGAGCAAGGGTTTTAGGAGTGTTGTGAGGGGAAAGGGTAAAAGAGTGGTTGATTCTTCACCCACTCCTGTGAGTTTAACCAAATACACATGTGCAATGGTTGTTTGGGGAGAAAAATCTGCTGGAGTAGAGGAGAGTGTAAATAAAACAAGGGGAAGTGGGTCTGGCGAAGCTGCTTAAGGGCTGGTTCAACTTGGGAAAAATATAGAAGAATCTGTTTCATCTGAACAGGAAACCCTCGCAGACTCACTGAAGAGAGTGACTGAAAGTTATAATCTAAAGAATAAAGGGAGTTCAAAGGCTAAAACCACTGGCACTGCTAGGGCAAACAAGAAGACGAAGACCGCTCCTTCTGTTACTGTTAAAATTCCTCCCACAGGAGGAAGAGCCATAAGAAGTCAGCTAAAGCAGAATGAGGCAGAACTGCATAAAGCCTTAGAAGAAAGTAGAAGTAAAGCAGTTACTAAGGGAATGAAGAAGATGGATGAGCATGTTGAGGTTGTTGACATTGAGGAGATGGACATAGCCCTTCAAGATAAAGATGAGACTGAAGAAGTGGAGGTTCTGACTCCCAAAGCCAAGAAATCCAAGACTTCCACTAAGAAGTCTGTTTCAGAGTCAAAGTTTGTTGAACCAGGTCTGCTGTGAAGTCAAAACAAGTGAAAATTGTGGAAGAAGAAGAATAGAGTGGAGAGGAAGAAGATGATTTTGACAATGAAAAAGACAAGATGGCCAAGTTTGGCAAGAGAAAACTTTTGCAGGGCAGACTCCTCAGGTACTTGGAGGAGCAAGGAATAGTGTTGCTTTTGGAGAGGTTGGAGTTGGAAGGCTGGAAGGACATGGTTCTTCAGATGGATGGCAGGTTGGCCAGGAATGAAATTGTTGAGTTTAAGGAAAATGGTGAGCTGAAAGATGGAAGGGTTACCAGTATGGTGAAAGGAGTGCAAGTCTCCTTCGATTTGAAGGAATTAGGAGAAATCCTGGGTGTACCTGCTGAGGGGTACAATGACTATACAAAGCTCAAGTGGCCATGCCTAGAAAATCTTCCTACTTCTCTTGCCATTACCAGAACATTCAATGATAATGAGGAGGAAATTGATCCCAAGGTTGTGTACAAGAGTGAGATGAAGCCACCCCACAAAGTGTTGTTCGAATTTGTCAACTTATGTGTTCTACCAAGGCAGAAACGGAGGCACATTGCAAACTTCATGAACTTGGTCATGATGGAGTGTTTAGATAGTGGGAGGCAGATTAATTGGCCTGGATTTATAATCCAGCTTCTTGATAGGGTTATAAATGGCACCAAGACTCATGTCATTCCCTATGGATTCATTCTCACGACTGTGCTTGCACATTTTAAGGTACCTATGAAGAAGTGGGAGGTTGGTACAAGCAAGGATCATTTTGGGGCAAATAATCTACTTGCTTATGACTATGATGTCCATGCCACTCCTAAAGAACCTGGTTCATTTAAGAAGGTACTAGTGAATAGCAAGGTGCGAGCCTTGGTGCAAGAAAGTGGGGCTAAGGATGCTGAGATTGAGAGGCTAAAGAAGAGGTTGGCAGAGGTGGAGACTGAGAGAGATGCTCTCAGAACTGAGCTGGAAAGAGAAAAGGAGAAGAATGATGATATGCTGAAACTCCTCCAAGTCAAAAACCAAGCACCTGGTCCTTCCCAGCCTTAAGCCTCCTAGCTTAGTGTAGATCAACCAGTGACCCAATCCGGGATTTTTTGTTTCTTTTGCTCATGTTTCCGGTGTTTTTATTTCTTCTTATGCTTTGTGGTAGGATCTTATCAATCATCATGAAATTCATTGTCTTTTTCTCTAACTGTCTATTTATATTTCTTTGATGCTTAATATCCTTAGATTGATATATGATGATTAATCCATGATTGCATTTGAAGTAGCCTCAGTGGTCATGAGTAATTTTAAATTTGGTTATCTTACTTGTTTATGCAACCTTTCGATTATGCCAAAAGAGGAAAAAGGTTGTGCTTTACACTTTGAACGGTGATGTTTATTATCCGATGAACCTGGTCCTTGATGATAAGTGATGAAAAGGGAAAATATTTCTAACTTGCATTGATGTTGAGCTAAGTTGAAACATGGCCTAAGATCATGAAAAACACAGAGTTTGTCATCATCAAAAGGGTAAATTTGTTGGCCCAAGTGAAGGTTTGTTTTGAAGATTGACAAAGGAATCTCATGCATGAACCAGGTCCATCCTCTGTGTGCATATACACGGGCAGATTCAAACATGTGGGATACACGTGAAGGATATAAGATTAACTTGGTATAATTGATATCTCCTTATCGAAAAGGTTGCATAACTGATAAGGAGAAAGACTCCTTAATCAAAGAGAACAATATCCAAGATAAGGGAGGAGTTAGAAGTTCAGATCAACTAGAAATCTTCCACCGAGGAAGAGTAGCATTAGAACTCTAGTTATTTATTCATCTACTAACTCTATATATTGATGGATGTTCTCATTCTACAGGCATGCACAAACGCTGAAGTTAAACCTGAGTTGAGATCAAATAGCAAGGCATTTTGCAAACAATTATTGTGTGATTCAAGTGTGGGAACCTGAAGCTACATGAACCATATAGAAGAATCAGTTCCAAGTGTCTGTCTTTTATTCTAGTCCAATTGTAGTAGGTGTTTTCATATTATACCTTTCAGCTTTATCTAGAGGCAATTGAAATAGGTACTCGGAGTATTCAAGTTAGAGTTAACTTGAAGTTGTCGCAACAGTTAGAGTCTAGTTGACACAACGGGATTAGAGTTAATCCTATGTTTACAAAAGTGTTTTGTAAATGCACTTTTTGGCGCAGTGATTTAGTGGAGAGTTTGGGAACTTCTATTGAGAAGTAGGTCATGGTTTTTTTCTTACCTTTTGAGCCAGGTGTTTTCCCTGTAAAATACTTGTATTCTTTACTTTTCGCATTTACTATTTCAATAATAGTAGGTTAAGTAACACTTAGAAGAACATGTCCCTCCATACTCAGTTTAAGCAAAAAATTGGACACCACACAAATCACCTCCCTTGTGTGGTATAGCAAGATAAAAGGTTGCAGTCATCGTCTTTATTTTATTTCCCGCTTAGCTTTGTTTTGCTGCAACTTTTGTTTCATAATAATAAGTATTTTGTTTCGATGGTTGTACATCACTTAGTTTGAGTAGAATAAGTGAATTAACATCATTTAATTCTCACAATTCTTCCAATACCTATATGTCGCGGATTGTAGACTCCATCAATGTTGAGTTTGAATCTACAACTGTCGAGAGGTTTCTATTTAATGTATGTTGTGGGGAGGAGACTGGAGACTAGCTTTATCCTGGGATAAATTTATACCTTCAACCAAACAAGGTAAGGGTATAAATTTAATCCCAGACTTAATTTAGGGTACTCTATCTTATCCCACTTCATCCCATCAAATATGAGATTATTTTATTCTATCTCTCATGTCGTATAATTTAGTCCTGGTTTATAATCCTAATATTATAGTCCCGGTATAATTTAGTCTGCGTACCAATCGACCCATACGGTCTAACATGTACAGTGTTGTCAGAAAGATTTGTAGCACTCTTTTTTCTATAAGAGTTATTATATTTGTTTAACCATAGGTGCCAAGTGAGTCAAACCAAAAGAAATCTTGCCAACCAAGCTAACTATCTATATTAAGTTCGCATTTGGACATAAGACTTGTGAAGTTCCGCAAAAAGCGATTTTTTAAAAGTGAAAATGGTATTTAAAAATTAGAATTGTGTTTGGACATGAATACAATTTGGAGTTGTTTTTTAATTTTTGCGAGTGATTTGAAGTGAAAAATTCAAAAAATAATTTTTTGGAGTTTTTCAAATTTTTGAAAAAAATATCGAAGTTCGACTTCAAATGAAATTTAAAATTTTCATGGCCTAACAATTATGGTAAATTACCATCTATGTCCATTTATAAGTAGCTCATTACAAAAATTGGCCAATTCATAAAATATTACTAATGTTAGCCAAATATTACGAATATAAGCCAATTAGCTATTTGTAGCAAAAAAATATCAAATTTATATAATCTTTTGAGTGGGTGTTATTAGGATATATTGGGTACATCTTATGGAGCTTAAATATCATTTTAGGGATGATCTGGTGAAGTTTTGAGGTAGTTTGAATTGAAAATTCGAAGTAAAAACTGAACATGAAAAACAAGTGTGTGTATCACATTGTGTATCATTTGTGTATCACATATGTATCACATTTGTGTCAATTGTGTATCACCTGTAATCCATGTATATCTGTGTGTGAGATATATGCGTGATACATATTTGATACATGTGTCACCGAAGATTTTTTTGAACTCAATTTAATTACAAATTTTGATACAAAACCTGTAACGACCCGACCGGTCGTTCCGAGAGTTTTTACCTTGTTTCTCCCATTTCTGATTTCTCATGTGTTATTTAGCTCATTTATGTTGTTTTGGATTGGTTCGCTAGGGTTTGGAGTGGTTGTGGAAAGAAATGAGACACTTAGTCTCTTAGGAGGGTTAAATAGTTAGAAAAGTCAACCGGAACTTGACTTATAGGTAAGTGATCTCTGAATGTGGTTTTTATGGCTCGGATAGCTTCGTTAGGTAATTTGGGACTTAGGAGTGTATTCATAATTTTGTTCGGAGGTCTGAAGTAGAATAGGCTCGAATTGGCGAAATTGGATTTTTGGCGATTTCCGATCGGCAGTTGAAAATTAGCTATCGGAGTCGAAATGGAATTCCGAAAGTTGGAACGTGTTCGTAGTGTCATTTGGGATGTGTTTGTAAATTTCCAGGTCATTTGGACGTGGTTTGGTTGGTTTCGGCATCGTGAGCGAATTTCGAAAGTTTAGAAATCCTTAGGCTTGAATTATGGATTAATTTGGTGATTTGACGTTATTTTGAGTGTTCCGAGGGTTCGACTAAGTTTGGGTGTTGGCATATGACTTATTGGTACTATTGGTTGAGGTCCCGAAGGCCTCGGGATGAGTTCGGATGGTTGACAGATTGGTTTTTGGCATTGAAGGTAGGGTTGTTCATTTGGATCGGATATCCGAAATCCGAACCGATCCATTCAATTTTGGATTTCGGATTGGACCGGATTTCAGATTGTGTTTATACAAATTTTGGATTTTGGATTGGTATATTTTAATCCGATCCGATCCGATCCGAAATCCGAAATTATTAGGCAATGTATAAATACTACACTTTAATTTCGAATAGTCAATACTTCCTTTACATCTTCCTCCAAGTTATTAGCTTTACAATTGTATGAGTTAGCTATATTGGCACCATAGTACTCTCATAATTGTATAAACATGAATTTTTCTTAATGCATTGCCTCTTTTACAAAGAAAATATACATATTAGTTTGTAACTTTGAGGCATTTATGATCCGAAATCCGGTCCGATCCAAACTTTAAAATCCGAATCTGATCCGATATAATTCGGATCGGATTCAGATTGCATTTTCTAGAATCCGAAATTCAAATCCGAAATGTGCTAAATCTGATCCGATCTGATCCATGCACAACCCTAATTGAAGGGCTTCTGGTGTGCTTTCTGCTAGTGTTTCCGCACCTGCGGAAGGGGAGCCGCAAGTGCGAGGTCACTCGTGCGGGTTGGGAGTCGCAGATGCGGACGCTGTGGTGTTTGGACTTTTCCGTAGAAGCGGAAAATAGGTCGCAGGTGCGATGGGGTTGACTGCAGATGCGAAAATGGTGCATTAAGTGGGTTCCGAACCTGTGATGGTAATTTCAGCAGGTGCGGTGCCGTAGAAATGGGAATTTGACCGCAGGTGCGGTTTATGCTGGGCAGAAAGTATAAATACTTGCCTTCGCGAACTTTTGGCTTTGTTCATCAATTTTTCATATGGGTTGGAGCTTGTAGGAGCAAATCAAAGAGGGATTTCTGTGGAGGTAAGTTTTTTGGACCTAAAACTCATTTCTATGGTGATATTTGACTGATTAGGCATGAAATTTATGGCAATTAAGGGTTAAAATTGGGGGATTAGGGCTTGAAATTGGAGACTTTGATTTGAGGATTTGAGGGGCCGTTTGTTATCGGATTTTGATGTATTTGGTATGTATGGACTCGTGAGAGTTTAAGGATTCTAGTTTTGCAATTTTTATCGGATTCTGAGATGTGGGCCTGGGGGTCGGGTATGGCCAATTTCGGGATTTATGATTTAATTTGATTATTTTCGAGTGGGTTTCGTTCCTTCAGCGTATTTTGATGTTATGAATTTGATTTTGAATAGATTCGGGGCGATTTGAGGCCGAGTCGAGTGGCAAAGGCATCGCAGAGTATATTTTCATCAGGTTGAGGTAAGTAATGATTGTAAATCTTGTCCTGAGGGTATGAAACCCCAGACTTTACATTGTATCACTATTTTAGAGTGGCGCACATGCTAGATGACGAGTTTGTGGCGCACACTGTTGGGGGATTGTTACTTGGTCCGTCCCGTAGAAATTATTAAGTTGCGCATTTGATTTTAAATCATGTTATATTTTATGTTTTAAAAGATTATTACTATGTTTTGGGTTGAATGCCATATTTGGGCCTCGTGCCAAGATTGTTTGGACCCTTTGGGGCTTTTTACTGCTATTTCCTTGTTGTATTGATTTAAGACTTACACTCAGTCATGCTATGATTAACTGATTTTGAAACTCAGTCTCGTTTACACTATTTGATGCATAAAATGATATTTTGGGTCGAGTACCCCGTTTTACTGATAGCCCAGGTGGCTTGAGAGGTTCTGACTGAGTAAGGCCGCGGGCCTATGTTGTGAGGATATTATGGGATCAGGATGCGCGTCGTAGCATGTTACACTATCTTATGATATATGAGAGGCCGAGAGCCTGAGTGATATTGCCACGAGATGGATTGTTATAACGCTTGGGCTGTAGGATCTCCCACGGAGTCTGTACACCCCCAGTGAGCTCAGATACCTATTGAGTGCGAGTGCTGAGTGACGAGTGATTGAGAGGCATGAGTGACTGTGAGGTTGTCCGGGAGGCTGATTCCGAGTGGTTGTGAGGTATGCTGAGTGACTGATTCTGAATGATGTTATGCCCGAGGGGCGGTTTATGCAAAATGTTTTTGCCCGAGAGGCTATTTGTGATTTCTATCATATTTACACTGAAATTTTATTGAATTTCTATGGAAACTGTTGAAAGGTACAATTTCAAAGGATTTTACTGAAATCAGCTTTTAAGCGTTATGAATTGTCGTATCTACGATTTTGAAAGAAGAATTGTATTTGTTGGGGATTGATGACTTATCCCGGGGACTCTCGGAGATTTTGCGAGGTAGTTGCATGCGTCCGCAACCCTACTTTCTCCTTCTTACTTTTGTAGTATTTACATCTTCTAGACTTATCTTGTATTAGAGATACTGTGTCAGACTTGTATATTTTCTTTAGATGCTCGTGACCCGTGACTCTGGGATTTTTTGGTTGTATCTATTATTCGGCATATCTTAGTCTGTTTAAAAATGCTTAAATGAAACTTTTATGAACTATCGGTTTAGAAATGATATAAACGAAGGTTATTTTATGCTTTAAGTATGGAATTGGCTGGCCTAGTATTGCGATAGGAGCCATCATGGACGGGTAGTTTTGGGGTCGTGACAAGTTGGTATTAGAGCCTAGGTTACATAGGACTCACCGGTCTTGAGCAGGTTTAGTAGAGTCTTGTGGATCGGTACAGAGACGTTTGTACTTATCTTCGAGAGGCTGCAGAATCGTTAGGAAAAATCTCACATTCTTAAATTTTGTCGTGCGAATCTGTTGATTCTGGAAACTAAACTGTTGTTGTTTCATTCTCTCACAGATGGTGAGGACACGTGCTACCGGACAGGACGATCAGCCACTAGAGGTGCAACCCGCGCAGCAGCCGGGGAAGTACCCATAGACCCGCCTATTGTCCCAGACCAGGTCCCAGCCGCAGATGTTCCAACGGGACCGGCCCACGCCCCAGTCGTGCCTATTGTCATTTCGGGTCTTCAGGAGACTTTGGCGCAGATTCTGACCGTGTGCACCAGTCTTGCACAGGCGGTCGCTGTTTCTACTACAGCCGCTACTTCTTAGGCCGAGAGAGGCACCCAGAATCCTGATGCCCGTACACCTGAGCAGGTTGTTCAGAGACCTTAGACACCGGGGGCAGCTCCAGCCCAGCCAGTTGCACCTGTTCAGGATTATGTGATTCCTATCATGCCAGATGAAGAGCAACGTAGGTTGGAGAGATTTGGTAGACTTCAGCCTCTGACATTTAGTAGTGCTGAGGGCGAGGATGCCCACTATTTCTTAGACAAGTGTCAGAGGATTCTTTGTACAATAGGGATATTAGAGACCAGTGGGGTCTCGTTTACTACTTTTTAGTTTTCATGAGCTACCTTTACTTGGTGGGAGGCTTATGAGAGGCGTAGGCCTGTTGGTGTAGTGCCCCTTACCTGGAAGCAGTTTTCCACTCTCTTCCTAGAGAAGTATGTCCCACATTCCCGCATAGAGGAGATGCGCAGGTAGTTTGAGTAGTTGCGTCAGGGTGATACGAATGTGATGCAGTATGAGATGAGGTTTTCAGAGTTAGCTCGTCATGCTATTGAGTTGGTCCCTACAGAGAGGGAGAGGATCAGGAGGTTCATGGATGGCCTCACATATCAGCTTCGTATTCTTATGACCAGATAGAGGGTATCAGGTGCTACTTTTGAGAAGGTTGTTGATATTGCCAGAGATATTGAGTCGGTTCGTCGTTAGGGGCGAGATGAGAGAGAGGCCTCGAGGATCTGGTGGTTTTGGTGGTGTTCCTTCAGGAGGACAGATCCAGCACGGCAAGGGCCGTCCATTTAGGCCAGCTCAGCCAGTTCGCTCAGGTTATCATGGTGGATCAGCTGGTTGTGGTCCTCACAGTTCTCATTAGGGGCACCCGTCATTCAGTGCTCTTCCAGCCCAGAGTTCATCTCATGCACCATCAGTTCAGGGTTCATCTATGCATGTTTCTTCTAGTGGTTATCCTGGTGCTAGGGGTTCCCTTCAGTCCCCGTCTCCAACACCAGGGAGTTATTTCGAGTGTGGGGAGTTTGGGCATGTGTAAAGGCAGTGTCCTCGTCCTCATGGTGGTCCATCACAGCAAAGGGGCCAACCCTCGACTTCAGCTCCAGTCACTTCGCCACCCGCCCAACCAGCTAGGGGTGGGGGTCAGGGAGCTAGATTCCTCCCTAGAAGGGGAGGTCGATCAGGTGCAGGTGAGGCCCATTTTTATGCACTTCCAGCCAGACCAGATGCTATGGTCTCAGATGCAGTGATTACAGGTATTGTTTCAGTTTTTCGCCGAGATGCTTCTATCTTGTTTGATCCTGGTTCCACGTATTCCTATGTTTCATCATATTTTGCCCATTTTCTAGATATGCCCCGTGAGTCCTTAGTTACATCTGTTCATGTGTCGACTCCGGTGGGCGATACTATTATTGTGGACCGCGTGTATTAGTCATGTGTGATATTTATTGGGGGTTTGGAGGCCCGAGTGGATCTGTTATTGCTTAACATAGTTGAATTTGATGCGATATTGGGCATGGATTGGATATCTCCATGTCATGTTGTTCTTGATTGTCACGCTAAGACCGTGACCTTAGCGATGCCGGGATTTTCAAGAGTTGAGTGGAGAGGTTCTATTGATTATGTGACTAGTAGGGTGATTTCATACCTGAAGTCTCAGCGTATGGTGGAGAAAGGGTGTTTATCTTATTTGCGTTTGTGAGGGATTTCAGTGCTAAGACTCCCACTATTGATTATGTTCCTGTAGTCCGTGACTTTCCGAACGTGTTCCCTGCAGACATGTCGGGCATGCCGCCTGATAGGGACATTGATTTTGGTATTGATTTGGTGTCAGGCACTCAGCCTATTTCCATTCCACCGTATCGTATGCACCGGCGGAGTTAAAGGAATGGAAAGAGCAACTTCAGGAACTCCTAGATAAGGGGTTTATTCGGCCTAGTGTGTCACCTTGGGGTACACCGGTATTATTTGTGAAGAAGAAGGATGGTTCCATGAGAATGTGTATTGACTACATGGAGCTGAACAAGGTTACAGTCAAGATAAGTATCCTTTGCCTCGTATTGATGATTTGTTTGACCAGCTTCAAGGAGCCAAGGTGTTCTCTAATATTTATTTGAGATTCAGGTATCATCAGCTGAACATTCGGGATTCAGATATTCCCAAGACAGCTTTCAGGACCCGTTATGAGCATAATGAGTTTTTGGTGATGTCTTTTGGGCTGACCAATGCCCCAACAACGTTCATGCATTTGATGAACAACGTATTTCATCCATATTTGGATTCCTTTGTTATTATGTTCATTGATGACATCCTGGTGTACTCTCGTAGCCAGGAGGAGCACGCTCAACATTTGAGAGTTGTATTGCAAAGATTTAGGGAGGAGAAGCTTTATGCAAAATTCTCCAAGTGTGAGTTTTGGCTTGTCTCAATAGCTTTCTTGGGGCACGTGGTGTCCAGCGAGGGTATTCAGGTTGATCCAAAGAAGATAAAAATGGTGCAGAGTTGTCCCAGACCGTCCTCAGCTACAGAGATTAGGAGCTTTCTTGGTTTGGCGGGCTAGTGGAGGGATTTTCTTCTATTGCTTCGCCCTTGACCAAGTTGACCCAGAAGGGTGATCCATTCAGGTGGTCAGATGATTGTGAGGAGAGCTTTTAGAAGCTCAAGGATGCTTTGACCACATCTCCAGTGTTAGTATTGCCATCAGCTTCAGGTTCTTATACCTCGAGGATAGGTATTGGTTGTGTATTGAGGCAAAAGGGTAGGGTGATTGCCTACGCCTAGCGGCAGTTGAAGACTTATGAGAAGAATTATCTGGTGCATGATCTCGAGTTAGCAGCCATTGTTCACGCCTTGAAGATTTGCTGTCATTATTTGTATGGGGTGCATTGTGAGAATTTTACTAGTCACCGTAGTGTGTAGCACATGTTTATGTAGAAAGATATGAATTTGAGTCAGCGGAGATGGTTGAAGCTTCTAAAGGACTATGATATCACTATTCTATACCATCCAGGGAAGGCCAATGTAGTGGCCGATGCCTTGAGTCGCAGAGCAGAGAGTTTGGGGAGTCTAGCATATCTTTCAGCAGCAGAGAGACCTTTAGCACTTGATGTTCAGGCTTTAATGGGCAAGTTTTTGAGGTCGGATATATCGAAGCCCCGCCGGGTGTTAGCTTGCGTAGCTTATAGGTCTTCTCTTTTTGAGCGTATCAGAGAGCGCCGGTATGATGACCCACACTTACTCGTTCTTCAGGATAGGGCCCGGCGAGGTGATGCCGGGGATGTAGTTATTGGTGATGATGGTTTCATGGGGATGCAGGGTCGGATATGTGTGCCTAATGTAGATGGGCTTCCGGAGTTGATTCTAGAGGAGGCCCACAGCTCGCGGTATTCCATCCATCCGGGTGCCATGAAGATGTATCAGGATTTGAGACTGCATTAATGGTGGAGGTGGATGAAGAAGGATATTGTCAGATTTGTAGCTCGGTGTCTCTACTGTCAGCAGGTCAAGTATGAGCACCAAAGACCAGGTGGATTGCATCAGAGGTTGGATATCCCAGAGTGGAAGTGTGAGCGGATCACCATGGGCTTTGTAGTTGGACTCCCACAGACTTCGAGGAAGTTCGATGCTATTTGGGTTGTTGTGGATCGGCTGACCAAGTCCGCGCACTTCATTCATGTTGGTACTACTTATACTTCGGAGAGGTTGGGTGCTATTTATATTCGGGAGATTGTCCGATTGCATGGTGTTCCAGTTTCCATCATTTCTGATAGAGGTACTCAGTTCACATTGCAGTTTTGGAGGGTCGTGCAGTGAGAGTTGGGGACTCAGGTTGAGTTGAGCACAACTTTTCATCCTTAGACGGACGGGCAGTTTGAGTGCACCATTCAGATACTAGAGGACATGTTACGCGCTTGTGTTATTGATTTTGGGGGTTCATGGGACCAGTTTTTGCCACTCGCGGAGTTTGCATACAATAATAGTTATCAATCGAGTATTCAGATGGCCCCATACGAGGCTTTATATAGGAGGAGGTATAGATCTCCGGTCAGTTGGTTTGAGTTGGGTGAGGCTAGGCTTTTGGGCACAGATTTGGTACAGGATGCTTTGGATAAGGTGAAGTTTATTCAGGATCCGGCTCGCATAGCGCAGTCTAGGCAGAAGAGTTATGCGGATCGGAAGGTTCGGGATGTATCTTTCATGGTTGGGGGAAAAGTTTCTGCTGAAGGTGTCGCCCATGAAGGGTGTTATGGGATTTGGGAAGAGGGGTAAGTTGTCCCCGGTTCATTGGGCCTTTTGAGGTGCTTCAGAGGGTTGGGGAGGTGGCTTATAGACTTGCTTTGCCACCTAGCTTGTCGAGTGTGCATCCGGTGTTTCATGTGTTCCATGCTTCGAATGTATGTTGGTGACCCGTCACATGTTTTGGACTTCAGCATGGTTCACCTAAAGGGTGATATGTCTTATGAGGTGGAGCCAGTAGCTATTTTGGGTCGTCAGGTCAGAAGGTTGAGGTCTAAGGATATAGCTTTAGTTAAGGTGCAGTCGATAGGGCAGCAGGTGGAGGAGGCCACCTGGGAGACCGAGCGGGAGATACGGAGCAGATATCCTCACTTATTTGAGACTCCAGGTATGTTTCTAGACCCATTCGAGGATGAACGTTTGTTTAAGAGGGGGAGAATGTAACGACCCGGCCGGTCAATCCGAGAGTTTAGCTCTGTTTCCCCTATTTCTGCTTTCTCGTGTGTTATTTAGCTCATTTATGTTGTGTTGGGTCGGTTGGCTCGAGTTCGGAGTGGTTGTGGAGAGAAATAAGACACTTAGGGTGTGTTTGGTAAGAAGGATTTCTAATTTTTCCATGTTTGGTTGGCTTAAATGTTTTGAAAAATATTTTCTTTATCAACTCATTTTTCTCCAATTGGAGGAAAATATTTTCCCTATCAAGAGGAGGGAAAACATTTTCCAAAACTCCTCTCAACCTTCCCCACCCTATTTTTTACCCTCACCAACGCACACCCACCCAACCCAACCCCGCAAAAAAAAATTATTTTTACCTTTTTTTTTAATTTTAAATTTTTTTTTTTCTGCACCCCTCCCTACCATCTCCACCCCCTGCCCCCAATCTCGCACAAGAATTTTTGTTTTTTTACTTTTTTTGTAATTTTCAAATTTTTATTTTTTTTCTGCAC